>JABJVR010001701.1:0-18695 GCA_025773905.1 Chitala chitala
TCTGATAAGGTAGGACAAATGGATGGTTATAACTATCATTCTGTACTACGGGGTAGGATATTCTCACGAGGTAGGACAAATCGTTAGCTAGAACACCAGCGGTGCCCCGGACCATCAGTGCCCGGGGAGAAGCTTTGCAAAGCACAAAACGTGCTCGTTTAAGTATGCGAGACGTCATGCTGTCGTGAGAAGATTTTTAATACTAGTGGATGTGCCGTATATCCAAGCTGTGCCAAACTGCTTGTAGAAGGCTACCGTTTACCAGTGCAATTAACATCATCAGAGCATCTTAGGCGCATTTTCCTGGTTATTCCCTCATGCTGCATCTCAGCCAGATGCGTAATATTTACATGATGCATTATTATTATTTTAGTACTAACCGTAGTAGTAGTAGCAGTAGGAGCGTTTTAATGCAGTGGATTCTACTTCTGTTTTCGGCTCTGTTTGCTAAGTGATCCCCACTGGAAATCAGCAAACGAGAGTTGCTCGCGTGACAAACAGTACATGTTGTCCAAATAAATCGTTCTTTACTGTAGTTAAATTTCAATGCACATGTTTTTTTATGGCTAAGCAAGTCGTTACAATCAGTTAGATCGCCCTGCCCCGGCTCGGTTGAATTGCATTAAGATGTAAAACGCTTCCTTTGCTCACTTAGTCACTAACAAGCTTGCTGAAACAGATGTCTCTCAGAACAATTACACGTGTTTAACCACCGATCTAAGGAATAACACATTTATAGCTCTTATCTACCACCAAGACAATGTCTCAGCAATAAATATCAGCAATAATCGGCTTGTCCGCTGCTGATTGCATTCCCTTTATGTTTAACTCTTCATATAGTAACAACGTGAACTACATTACAGGGTTTAACAAATTTATTGCATTGTTCATAAAACTATTAGCACTTTTCATAAAACTGATTTCGACGTTAGTTCATCAAGACTTTTGTATATTAGTACATTTAGTTTTTTTCCAGGGTAATATGTACACGTACGGATAAGGATGCGTCGCATTTATTACTTTTTTATTATTATAAGAAATGTATACTGTGATGTAGGCTATACTATCGCTGCAGTGTACATTAAGAAAGTGCTGCGTTTTAGAGGTCATGGTGTAAAGATGATTTAGTTACTGAAATATTCTGATGATTTTAATAGTTTGTACAGTCCATTTATTAGTGCTAAAACACAGGAGGAAAATACGACTTTGTTCCTGTGCTGGTTAAGTTTGTCTCAGACAGACCGATTACAAGAGTTCAGTGCAATGTAAGTTCAAATTTCCTTGTGGTGTTGAGCTACAAACTCGGCACTGGTAGGGATCTCTTTGACCCTTTCCGTCTGTGGAGTGTACAGTGATTATCTAATGTTTTTAATCACATCCGAGTCCCACGGGCTCCGAATCTATTTAGCTCGCGCCATCAGTCGTCGCAGTCCTTTTACAGAGAGCATCGTCCATGAAATAACCCATTTAAAGTGACTGTTCCCCAACGCGCTTCACGCTCGGGTTTGCAGAAAGCACGGCTGTCGGGGATGCTGGGGAGGGGGGTTTATTACGGACGCTTAGGTGCTTTTGTTTTGTTTGGGACTCAGTTGTCGGACGTATGCGTTCTCAGACACACGCTCTTCATTGTCTTCTAGAGGTACCGCATATTTTCTTTTGTATTGCACAATGCGTTAACAGGCTTTGTCTGGGGTGTCGCGGGGAATGTTACATTTTTATTGGTGGGATGTTGTGACTGCACTGCTCAGAAAAAAAAAAAAAAACTAACGTAAAGGTAGGCAATACAGGGACAAATGAGCACGTGCTGAAAGCCGAAGTGAGCACGCTTAAGTCATGCAAATAGAGTTTTAATTCGGTGCATTTTTGCTACACAGTTAATGCTGCCTAATAACGGCTCACCTTTTTATGTCACAATAAAAATACTGCGTTGTTTGTTTACAAACGTGATTGTTATTGATATAACATTTATTTATGGACTGGAACGTTTCTTTAGTGTCTTATTAAAACTGTTTTCTGTACTCTGTTATATACAAACGTGACAAGTGATGCGTGAATTTAATTCAGTGGAAACAACCACATTTAGTTATCTTAAAAGCTTAATGGGGCTGGGAGAAATTATAATATCTATTGTCTGTAACACAATGACCTCGTTTCAAATGCATAACAGGAGCGGCACGCGGGACTTCAGGATTTCAGGTTTGTGGGTTGTAACCCTACCTGGGAAAAAAAAAAACGTGATAATATTGACTTACAAATGAGAACTGCCCATTTTATTCCACCTCAGTCGTATATGAGTCTAAATATAATTAGTGCTGCAGCCTTTTCTTTGGCATTCCGGAGCGTGAATAGAGAAAGAGTTCTGGTCATGCTTCCTATAATGGGTTGTGTAACAATAACTGCTCAGTTTGTTTTGAACCTTCAACCTTAAGCACTGAGCCGTATCCGTGTAAACCCTTCCTCTGTGCAGCAGTGCAGTTTCTGTCTTTACCTGTTACTAAGTGTCAGTGCACAGGTAGCGATTGCACCCTTTATTCATTGTTTCGAGGTGTACTGCCTTGCAGATGAATTACAGCTTTGTGTGACCACATTAACTTGGTACATTTACCAGCCTTATCATGGAGGTATGGCATCTTTTTGTAACTTTATGTTTAATGTGCATTAGAAACCACACACATCAGTTTGATCTTATCTCAGAGTTTCCAGTCTAGCCCACCTATTATACATGTTTTGTCTTACAAACAGGATACATGGCCAGTTTGTAAAAGCAGTCATAATGTGAATCAGCTCAGAGATCAGCTTGTATTTCATGTGGGTGAAGTAGAGACAGCGTTTCAAACCGCAGCACGGAGTGTCTGCAGCCAAGTCAGAATTTCATCATAGGAGATTTTTCTGAAATAATTTGAGAATGACCTGCAGTTGGGGTGCTGCCTGTGGTTTTAAATACAGGATGGATGTATTTTCTGTGGTATACTTAGTGTGGGAAAGTGAAAAAGAAGAGATTGCATCCGTATTTAAAGTATCTCTAAACTGACAACAGTTTGCAGCTGTCTGGTTTAACAGGAAGAAAAGATGGACTTAATGGCTCACTGAAAGAATAGACACAAAAGCTTTCACCAGGGCGATACCTAATACCAGGACAGCGAGCACAAATAGGTGGAACCTTCTTTTGTAGAAGAGTAACATTTACTGAGTTTATAAAACAAGCAGGTAAAAGGGCTCTCTGACTGCTTGCTTTTGTCAACCAAAGACAGCAATTGGGAACGCACTGCATCTATCGTTCTGCTCCTTTACATTTAACACTCCTATCAGAGTCATATCAGAAATACAGAGCCTTATGTGTCATACAGGATATCAGAAATACAGAGCCTTATGTGCCATACAGGATATTGGAAATACAAAGCCTTATGTGCCATACAAGATATCAGAAATACAGAGCCTTATGTGCCATACAGGATATCAGAAATACAGAGCCTTATGTTCCATACAGGATATCAGAAATACAGAGCCTTATGTGTCATACAGGATATCACAAATATAGAGTTTTATATGTCATGCAGGATAGCAGAATACACAGCCTTATGTGTCACCTGAGATATCTGAAATACAGAGTCTTATGTATCATACAGGATATCCGAAATACAGAGTCTTATGTGTCACCTGGAACATCAGAAATACAGAGCCTTATATGCCATGTGGGATATCTGAAATACAGATCCTAATGCACCATGCAGGATATTAGAAATGCAGCCTTACACAGACGGAGCCATAGAGACATGACTTCTACTTTGTGCAGCTGACTGGCTGTAGCTCCAGAGCAAGGCCGTGGAGAGGAGCCAGGGGACAGTGGTGAGTGTGAGGCTTGTGCGGTTGGCAGCCGCAGCAGGGTTTGGTCCTCTTGAAAGTGAGCCATGGAAGGGGGACCCTGAGGTGTATTTGTCAAGCTGTTACACTCCGTCATGGTCAGGAAAAACAAGACAGGAACAATGATAACCTAGAGATCCTGCACTGCTACAAGAATGTACAAGTTTATGCACATTTTGGCAGTGTAGCTATACAAGTTACATGTAGTTAAATGTAAAATTTTAGGTAGCAAGTGTGCTTCATTCAGTATGTATACTTTTTCTAGTGTTCTTTCTTTACTGCAGCAAATTTAGTCTACATGTCATCATTTTATAAAGGATACGTTGCTTTTCATCTGGAAGGAGATTATATTAATTATACTGTCAAAGAATAAATGTACAGTACTTTATCTTGCATCGTTTACAAATCAGTTGACTCTTTAAAGTCTTTTCTGTGCATTGGACCTTTATTTGTATTCACATAAGTTATGTGCATGCTTTTTTTTTTACCAGATTGAGAAGCATGCGCTTAGTAACGGGTGTGGTCGGTCTTACATTTCTCGGGGTTTTATGTCACACACCCTTTATGTCACTGAACGCCTGGTTTGCACAGTACCCGTGTGCAGGCTCTCCTGTTACTCCCAGGACCTCAGCTGTGGTCCCGTATGGAGCACAGTGATCTTCTAATTACAAATCAAAGCTGTCTCCTTGGCAGCCCTCCCTGACACATGTCCACTGGGGCCCAGCCCTG
Organism: Chitala chitala; assembly: GCA_025773905.1. NCBI lineage: Eukaryota > Metazoa > Chordata > Actinopteri > Osteoglossiformes > Notopteridae > Chitala > Chitala chitala. The sequence goes on from JABJVR010001701.1 coordinate 4,591, forward strand.
GCCTTACATTGGAGGAGGGTTTACTGTGTACCCCCCACCCCCCAGAAATCTCAGGAGGACCCGCGTGCTGATGAAGACCCCTGTGCCAACAGACAGGACAATACAGCACAAAAACAAAGGCCTCTGAGGAAGGTGTCTGTCACAGTGTCTGTCTCTCCTCCTCTTCCTCTCTATGAAGAAGGTTACGGTGGGGGTTTGACTGAGCATTACAGCGGGACACCCAAAGACTGGCCCAAAAGTCAGGCCCCCTGGCCTGGTCACCATCACGCCTGGGAAAGTGGCTCATTTTACATGCAGAGGTCAGTGAATCATTGTTTTACCTTTCTCAACTGCGTTGTTTTCAAGCGTCAAGTGCCACGCCGCACTCAGGTGATGGAGTTAGGGCATAATGATGAAATTGATTTGCGTCAGGAAACTATGAAGACAGAAACAGATGGCACAGCTGTGAAAATTCTTCGCGTGTCAGCGACGCATCATTGTGTTTAACAGTGTTAGATTCCTCATTGTAGATTTAGCACAATCTCCATCGCGACTTGGTTTTTGTAAGAGATCTGATATAAGTTCTTCCAATCAACAGACTTAATTGTTTGTACGCGTGAGAGACTTGCCTTTGGGTCATGAAAATTTATGAGCAGTTCTCGTTATCTGTCACGTTATGGTAAACTGTTATAAACACTACGAATAATTATTTAAATTATTCACAATGGCACAGATTGACAGTTTAATTGGCAGAGAGTACCATACTTTCCTTGAACACCCTTATATGATATGCATTCTGCTCTTTTGTCTGGTGTGTGTTAGACCTTTTTTTGTTTTGCTTTTATGACATTTGACATATTTGTACTGTGAAAACTGTGTAAATTATTACCATGGTGAAATACAGTCTGCTAAATGGCAGATTCATATAATTTTACAGCAGAGAGTAAATTTGTGGTTGAACTGTGAATTGCTATGGGTGCTGGCTTGTAGTTCATTGGTGCAGAAATCAGTATTGAGTGGAAGTCCATCTATTCATTGTGTGCCATTCTGGGTTTAAGGCAGCCTGCTGGAGGCTTTAATGAGAGGACAGAGCAGGCTTTCAGGCTTTAAAACGCAGTCTATTCTGGAGAAGTAGCAGCAGTTTGATTCTGGTGCATCACTTAGTGTTAGCCAATATTGACTGTGAAATTCCCATTGAATCAACCGATAATTGTGCCCTTAATGGAAGTTGTAAAACAGTGGATAAAAGCTATATAAACTTGGAGTCAATAAAGGATATGTGGATTTGGAGTAATTTAGAATTCAGCTTAATGCCTGAATGCCTCAGTTATTTTCCATTTTGTGGGAGATTTATTTTATTATCTAGTGTTAACTTTTTTTTTTTAGTGCAATGATAAATGAACCAGTTGAGTACATAAATAAAACAACAGTTCTTAACGCACACAACATAACATATTTTTATTTTTGTCTTAAGGATTTTTTTAAAAAAAATTGACACATGGCTCAGAAGAAAAAGAAAATATATATATATACAAGGGAGGAGGATTTTGGTTTGCGGATTTGGTCTGAGGAACGTGTGGCTTGGAGGCTTGATGCTTTTCCACTGTGAATCCAGCGTTGGAAAGTCTCATGAATATAACTTTCAGTGTTTTCCAAAAAGCAAGTGGCAGAGACAGTGTTTTGCGGAAAGTCAGAGCTGGTGACATATGCCACGTCCGTTACACTTCATCTATCTGATTCTGTAAAGTTAATTTTCATATTTTTATGAAATATACCTGAGGAGCTATACTGTATTGTTGAGTAGAGACAGTTAGTGGTAACGCAGTATAAAGGAAATGTACTAAATGAATGAATTTCTATATGAGTTTTTATTTTAAGTATCTTAAAATGCTGGTGTTTGTCAGTATATACTCCATTGTGGATGGTTCTTCTGGAAGGTGTGAAGGGCATATTTGTATATTGGATCTAACCCGCAGATTCCCATGCTTTAACTGAAAAAGCATTATTATGTTTAGAAGTAAATCAAATTTGACATTAACTGCAATAAGGTTTTATCAGGACCAGAACAGATAAGAATTAAGGCCGAAAATATTGGTTTAACCAAAATGTCGTAATGATTTGTGTATGTAGTTATTCATTTATTTGCAAACCTCAGTGGCAAGATCTCTACGTCCTAAAAAGATTAAGCTCATAGTTTCCGGAAGAATAAAGGATTTTATATTTCCTCCTCACCCTGTCACCCTGCTATGAGTTGTAACAGGAAGCCTCTCACAACCCATTTATCTCCAGAGCCCTTTTTGTGATTAGAGGACAATTAAATGTTCTTCAAAGCGAGAAGTCTGTAGTGGTTTATTACTGCTCAGCGCCCCCTAATCTTCACTATATTGCCCTCGTTGGCTATTCTGCTCACATTATTGACTCAGTGACATGCTCCAGTCAGACGCGTTTGCCCGCGCTCAGGGAGGTTACTCAATTGGCTTCAGCTAAATTAGATTTTCACATAGGAACACAATGAAAACAAAACGGAATGACTGATTGGCAGGAACAATTTTCAGTGCCTCCGCAGATCTGAACGGACTGGGAAAAATGGACCATGACTTTGGAGGTAATTTACATTTTCCAGGAAGCTTTCCAGTTTTGATTTTTTTGAAGGAATGCTTTTCCTTGTGCCGATACTGTATGTAGTTTTGAATATACAAGTTCTTCATAAGACCAGATTTATATACAACAAGATATAAATATATACATGCTTTAAGTGGAACTTGCTACATGTACGGTTCGTTTATTGTCGTGCTTAATCTGTTGTTGGACTTTTCTTGTACTTCCGCTTCCTCTGGTTGGTGAAGGTGATGTGGGATTACTGTGCCTATTTGGGTACAAAAGGACTACAGAAAAACACATGCTAACATTTGGTTCATACGCTTGCTTCATATTTTATCATTTTATTCATAGTTATTGGGTGACGTCTTAATCATGGTGAAATAGCTCTTTGTGTGGATGATGTACGGTAAATTCCTGAATAAAAGAGATGATTACTGAAATGTAAGGAATTGTATTAATATTTAGTTATGCACAGGAATGTTTAACAGTCATTACATGTCGTTACTAATTTATGGGTTAATTAGTAATACAAATGTGCACTGATGTCTGATTCTTATCATGAATCAATGCAAGTGGCAAGAGTTTCAAAGAACAAAAGAGACTGTTCAGACAGTGGAACTGACAATAATCAAACCTTATATTGTAAAACTGACAAACAGATAACACACACACACACACACACACACACACACAAACACACACCTACTGGAGGATGCAACACACTTTTTTGTTATTAGTTTGTGAATTGTGCCTGTTCAGTCTTGGTTTAAAACATGTGTGTTTACTGTGTTAACTACAGTGCAGCCCTAATGGCCAAATGAAGAGTCAGACACTAGACTGGAAGCCCCTGACAGACAGTGAGATATTGCACAGTGACATGGATTGGTTTAGAATGGCCTGATGACATTTCTGACACATTATAAATGGCCTCTCTTGGGACTCTGTCCTGATGCAAGATTCTAATTAGAAGTGAGACAAATGAGAGCTTTCCTGTCCTTCATTAATTATCCTGATGGGTCTTTGATTGGGAAAATCTTAATAAGTATAGGCATCCCAGTATAAAGAAACAAAAGGGATATTGTTGGCTTAAGGAAACTCAGCAGTTAAAGGATTTGGAGATGACTGGACAGGGTGTCCCCTGTAAAGACAATGACAACTTCCTCTTTGTAAGCCCAGCATTGAAACATTGCCCTTCAGAGAGGATTGTCTGAGTAACTCGTATTTAGCCCAATTCTAGGATCTGATGACTGTGTTGGCCTGTCTGCTTCTACATATCACTTCCGTCTACACTTTGCAGCTCTTTTGGGGTGAATAGGGACCACTTGTCATTCATTTGAATATCCACCTTCCTGAACATGGAAGCCTTTTAGGACTTCTGCTGTCCCAGAATTCCACTCTGTACAATATGAGTGTTCACCTTTTAAAGTCATGCACATCTTACAGTGTTTGACAACTTTAGCCATGCGGTGTATTTTGGGCATCACTCTCAAGGAAGTAGTCACATCATATACAGTTACAAGAAAAAGGTTTCCAGATCATAAAAAATAAATATACACATCATTGTGCCTCACAGAGCCCTAACTCTCCCATTAATAGGTTACAATTAATGAAAATTTATTTTTACATGTTTTTCAGTTAAAATTTCTCTCACACTTATGCTTTTGTAAAGAACAACGTGCAGACTTAAAGGATCTCAGTGGTTCTTTAAGTAAAACATTGTTGTTCCTGTAATTATGGAATTACTAATAGGAGGAAATTTTGGATCATTACCTATTCTTTTGTGCTGTACTGTTAGAAAAGCTACAGCTTACATGCTAGCTGGGACTGTGCATTTGGTAAGTATGTGATAATTGCAGGCCAAATGAAGGCGGTAGCCCAGGACACAAAACATGAAAAATGTATTACAAACAAAATAAACAAAGTTGCACATATGTTGATACACACATCAGAAAAGTCTGGCCTGTTTCCTGTTTTTGGGATGTATCATCAGTGGAGTATAAGTGGTTATATAAACAGCCTTGTAGCAGCCATATGAAATTCCACCTCCCATTCTTCAGCGCCGCTCGCTGGCGTTCTCATAAAGGCGAGAGATCCGTTGTGACTAGCACTGCGTGTTTTCACGAACAGAAGCTACAGTGATGCTTTTCTAAGCCACATGCACAGGATGGTTCTGTAACTGCGCACTGCTTAACATAATGCTATGCCTCCAAATATCCATGGAATGTTCTTCCTTAACCATGTGGTGGCATCTTGGAGAAGACAGTCTCGTTATTATGTGTGTTGAATAGCAACGATGCTATAAAGGACCATAGTGAAAAAGCAGGCTTGCGTAATGTCCGTTTTATAATTGTTATGTGAAAAGTATATTTTTTACTTTGTTTGCTTCTGTTATGACTAGATAAAACAACAACAACAACAATAACAGTCCATCAGGGGAGACATGCAGTAGTATTAGCAATTGTAAATGAATGTAATAACTCCTGACTGCAGCCTGTGCGATTTATAAACGAGTCTAAACTAATTATAATAAGGATAACATAGTCTGCTCTCTGGAGCATGTCCATGCTTGTATTGCTCATTACTGCAGCAATGAATCTGAGCATGTTTAATTGCCCTAAATTACCCATGCAGCTGTTTTCAGCAGACAGGGCTATGACAGTGATGAGTGCGATGATCACGAAGAGCATTGTGATGACTGTGAAGAGTGTGATGCTGCTCTTGTGTGTGTGAAGCCACTCTTGAACATCTTGAGCTGTTCTCTTTATTATGGCTTTGGAATATCAAATGTGAACTGTTTTTATGAGCAGTTTATAAATGTATTCGCTGTTGTCTTTAATGTGTTAATCACAAGCCATGTTTCCCACAATGCCATAGCCAAGCATATATTCAATTCAATTAAATTCTATTTATTTTTTATATAGCACCTTTTACAACAATGTGCCTCAAGATGCTTTGCAGAAGAAATTGCAGATATTAAGAAATGAGCAGTAGGAATAAATACAAATGAAGCCAGACAACAACGTAGGAGAGGAACCAAAAACTCCACAATGTGGAGAAAAAAACCTCTGGGGGCCCAAGGTTGACTGGCTGCCCAGCCCTTCCTGGGCATGCTGACATTACAGAATAAACAGGTACTTATTGAGAATTTGACTGTAAGTAGCACTATGATGTAAATAACACAATATAGTCCTCCTTTGCTCCAGGTATTGAAGTAACTCTCAATCGCTTGTGCTGTCCCTCGGGCAAAGCTTCATCCAAGGGGGTACACTAGGAGTCAGCAGCTCTAACAAGGCATCCCACTCAGATGGTGCAGATATATGTAAAGTAAAGGGCATAGCAGGAGGCTTTGTATTGATTTGGTGAACTTTTTATCCGTGACACAAAAGACATGCATGTATTACCTCTGCTTCCATTCAGTAACACTTCACATGATGAGTGGTGACTCACGCATACTAACCTTTTCCTCTTGCACTTAAAACCCTGCTGGATAACATACCTTAATCTCAACAGAGCAGACTTTTATGAACATAACAGTAATAGTTTCTTATTGATGAATGCTTTTTGTGCTATTTCTTTGCCTTTAGTGAGCTGAGTGAGTTTTTCAGTGTGACTTGGGTTGCCATTGGAATTTTTGGCTGTTCTGCAATTCACTGGAGAAGATGGCAGCAGTCAAATCAAAAAGGTCATGAATGTAAATTAGTCAGCAGTGCTCTGGAAAGCATTCCACAAAAATGTCTTCATACAGCAAAGTAAATCCATATAATTCAATATAATTTATTGCTGTCAACATCCAGATCATTCAGCTCAGAATGGAATTATATGCTTTACTTTACTGCCTAATAATGATTTATAATAAACATTCACCCAGGTTGCTGAGTGTTAATTACCAAGGGTACAGTTTTCTTGAATTTGTATTACTGTATTGGGAGTTGCCAAGCAACCACACCGTGACACCCATATCTTAATAGCATGATTAATTAAAGACTGTTTGATTTGAAGATGATGTATATTTACTTTGTACTTTGTTTCGCAACAATGTCTAAGTGAGCTCTGAGTCATAAGGTATGTCAAAACCATATGAGAATTAAATATTGATCCATCTGGGGGAGTAAGACATGAATCTCTGTTAAACTGACCAGCTGCCAACATGGGCTGTTTCTCATAAAGTTATGTAAAGATCATCTTTTATCCAACACGTGAACTTACTTAACAGGGGAAAGGCCACAAAAAACACGAGACATTCCAAAATAACTCACATGTATAACTGGACTGCCTTTACAAACCTGTACGTTTGTTAAGGCTGTATTGCTTTTTCTCAGTAAATAACATTACAGTTTAATATTCTTTTCTCCTTTTATACATAGATTTTCATGTAGATCAGCTCCTAAGTCAGTACGTAGAGTAAAACTTGTTACAGTTTTTTCATTCGCTCTCGAAACAAACACATTATGTGTTACATGCACAGTGAAACTGCATTTTATCCATTAAACTTATGCTTGCCTGTACTTTTAACATTGTGAATTTTTTATGCATTTGTTGTTTCTGTGTGCGCCACACCTGCAAATCACTGTGGAGAAAACTTCAAGTGTTGTGTATTACATATGGGCTGTAAGACACAGATAGCATTCATTTATTCATTCATTCATTCATTCACCCATTCAGTCATTAATTAATTCAGTCAGGCAGTCATTCATTCAGTCGTTAATTCATTCATTCATTCATTCATTCATTCATTCGTTTATTCATTCATTCATTCGTTTATTCATTCGTTCATTCATTCATTATTTCAGTCAGTCTGTTATTCATATATTCATTCAGTCATTAATTAATTAATTCAGTCAGTCAGTTGTTCATTTATTCATTCAGTCATTCATTCATTCAGTCAGTCAGTCACCTTCATAGACCACTGAAACCTGGGTACCAGTCCAACACAGAGCATTCACCCAGAGAAGCATCTTAGAAATCCCAGTTCAGATCCACTGGGATAGACAGTTTTTGTAACAAGTTAGAAAATGATTTTATGCATGTAAGATTACAAAAAATATGCGAACTCCAAGTATGATTTAAATTAAGTAAGAATTCAATTACATCTGAAACCTGAAATGGACAATTTTTCATAAATAAAACTTTACAATCTTTAAGTTGGAAATGTGTTAAGTTCGTCACCCAGGGTCGCAAACTCATGTCTGAAGAAAAGAGCACTAACAAGGTGAGAAAAGCTAAAAACATATAAAGCATAGGTGTTTGTAATTGACCATGTTGCATACTGGGTTTTTCACATTTCACTGGTGCATAATTACTAACCTGGAAGGCAGCTGCTTAGGCTGGGTGACACTTCAGTTCTCTTCTTATTCAGTCACTCAGCTTCCTGGTTTTTAAAATCCAATATGTACTGGGGCCTTGGGGCAGTTTGCTGGGAATTGAAAAAGTAATTGCAGTGAGAGAAAGTGGACCAGTCTATTTTAAATTGCATGTCATTAGCCAGTGAGGTCTGTTTGATATTCAGAATTACGTAAACATAAAATGCTTGAATACTGCAAGGAAACATGTATTTTTAAATTTTAAAAATATATGTTCCATGATAATTGTTGTAGTTTAAGCATCTGCAACTGCATTTAGGTCACTTGAGGTTACTTTTTGCAAGGCCTTTTGAAAAAATTCATTGTTTCCTTTTTTTACTCTATGAAAAAGATGCCATCTTAAAGATTTAAGTATGTGTTAATTGTATCTTTAGAAGGAATTAATTTAGCAATATAGTTCTGTAAAATATATAGTGCAACTAGAGGTGATTTTCATCTCTTGGACACCATTCAGCTTTCAGAGGTCACAGCATCAAACCTGTGAGAGAAAAGCAAAGTAGAAAAGACTGCAATGTTGTCCAGCCCCTAGGAACACCCAGCTTCCCATATCAGGCCCCGCCCCCAGCGCGTGATTGGTCAGGGTGATTTTGCACAGCCTACAGTGCCTGCTCTCAGATTCTATTCGGAGACAGGCGTGAAAGGCCAGATAGTTGACCGTCTCCTGCTGGCTTTCAATACACTCTGAGCAGAGAGGTCGGATTTCCAGAATCTCTGTCACCAAAAGCGATATTACAGTCAGCAAGTGACAAACCAAGTGGCAGCCAGAGATTAACAAATAAAGCTGATATTTCTTAGAAAATATACAGTCACACCTTAATGAAACTTATATTTAGATTTTATTAGTTTCCCTTTCTACTTATGGATAATGGAATTTTAACCATGTTGCAGGTAAGGATGACTTTATTATCTATGTTTTACATTCAGCAGTGTTTTTCCAAGTGTGGCTTTCTAGAACTTAGTTTTTTTTGCAGTTGTTCAGTCTGCATGGGTGTACTCAGTTAGTGAACACATTCACATTGTGCCAGTCACAGCGGCGATAATGTCAGTCACAGTGCCGGTTTCAAGGGATCGTGTCTTTTCTGTTGATTTACAACACAAAACTTTTAGCACTCAATAAATCAAGACATGTCTCCTTCACCCATTCCTGCGTGGCAAACAGTAACGATTTTAAAAGCGTACTATGTGAGTCACTTTAAGTTTATGCTTCTGCAAGATTTCAGTGCCATCATATTTGTGGGCATTGTGTGAGGTTTTAATGTGATATATAAAACTGTGATCTGCATTCTCTTTTTTAAATGCATAACTGAGTGTGTCATACTAGGAGTTCACTTTATTCATAGCAACAACCTGGAAACCCTGGCACTCAGCAAACGAGGACATTTATGTAACTCAGATTTTTTTGTGTGTTTAATTTGTCCATGTAAACACTTATGAACGTAAGTAACGAGGACTGGTATTGCATCTGGTTGAACTGTGTCAGTGGGTCAATGCAGTGTTATATGACTAACCTTTGTTGTGACTGGTCTGCTTTTGCTGGAGTCTTTGAAGAGAGCACAGTTCATAACCACTCAGTGATGAGTGGGCAGTTCACACTGTATTACCAAAATTAGGTGACAGGCGTGTCATTGTCTTTATGTGCAGACACAGATTGTATTTGCATAGTTACTATAAACAAAACTGCAGAGGGGAGAGTCACAGCCTAAGGGATTATATGTTAATAGCTAACCTGCCATTTCCTTGTGGGAAACACTGTCAAAACTTTGCTTCTGATGCCGAATTTTTTTGATCACTCGTGTGGTGAAGGCAAGTTTGTCGTCACCATGGCAACCTGTAGTATAACAGTGTGGCAGCAAGAGGGGTTCAAATGAGAGATAATGAGTGATTTGTGGTAATTTTGTTTACGTTCTGGAACGGAGGTGTTGGTTCTAACCAGCCTAGGAAGCACCTATTTGTGTCTTGTCGACGAGCAGAAAGTGTGGCCTCGCTTATAAACACTGATTTCCACAAACAGCTGCAAGTCTATTTTGGCAATAATTCAGGCCGAACCTGCCTGGCAAGGGATTGTTTTTCTTAATTGGTAGTTGCGGCATCTCGGCCATTCTTTAAAGTGCTAACCTTTCAAGTATGCGCTGTTCTATCCAGGTACTAGAAGCTTTGCCGGTTTGGGGGATGTTTTCATGAGGTCTACACAGCTGCCTCTAGGGGCTGCTCTTGAAGTTCTTTTAAAATATTTTATGCGTGCTGTCACCAGGCTCTGCACCACAGAAATGCAGTCATATCTAAATAACTCTACAACTTACTGTAAATTGTGTGGTTTAATTTGGGGGAAAAAGTATTTTTTCAGATTGAAAACAGGCACCTTAAGGTTTAGACTTTTCTTTGAGCATACGCTATAATCTAGTACATACTTGGCACGACTTTGTTTTTGCAGTGTTATTTCATGGTAAATTAGCCTACCTAAAATCGCTGCATTTTTCCTGGTCTTTACGGCCACATAGAGTGGGGGGTGCGTGTTTGGAAATATGTCATGGTTTGCGTCAGCCGAGAGGGGAAATGGTTTTCCATGAGCACTGCCACCTGCGCAGCTTTTGGGAGGGGGGCGTATTACCCCTTTGATTACCGCTTATGGAACCAGCTACTTCTCTGCTGGCTCAAAGACCCTTTAATATCCACAGGCAGAACCCGGCTTTGAAAGGCAGAACAAATATCAGCCACTTGTCAATGAGGTGAGGAACCTGGTCATCTTGGAGGAGTGCCGGGACCAAACCGCAACGACAATTAGGGCGTATCATGTTTCTTGCGCCGAAGCTTTCTACTTATCATTTGCATAACGTTTCTTTCGTTTTCTTAGCTCGGCATTCTGTGTGTTTCCGTGGCTTGGTGTAACTGTTAATAGCCCTTCCAAAAAAAACAAACAAAAGACACATTGCAGCCTGATGGCAGGAGGAAGGGCAGGCTGAGGTCTTGTGTCCTGGAGAGCAGAAGCCCTGGCTGAAAGTGACTCTGCTCTTCTGTGTCGCTCTGTCCCAGGCTGCCCGTGTCCCTTTAAGTGCCCAGGTGGCTGGTGAACACATTACTTTCCACTTGAAACGATGAAGGCTTCTCCAGTGTCCATGGACAAAACAGAGGCTGTTAATCACTAAGTACTCCTGCATGCGCCCCCAGCTGCCCTTTCCCGTCCCCGCTGAGGAATTTTGCGATGGGCTGTCCTTATCTTTTTTCTTCTGATGAATATTCATGGCCAGCCAAGTCCAGAGCAGGCATTTGTTCACAGTGCTTGCCATCATTTGCTTATAAATGGCGATTAAATAAAAGCCAAACAAGTAAGAGTCTCTCATGCATATTCACGATCACCTGCCTTCACGTGAACGCTTCAGCTTCAACAGTGTGCCGACAAAACCATCAGTGCAAAAGGCGGGCAGCCTGGTGTCGTGTTACACCTGATAAAGTGTCCGTGGACGGCGGTAAAGTTAGACCGTCTGGCTCCCGTACCACACATTCCAAAGCCTACAGGTGTCCCACCCCAGGCTCTGGAATGCGGTTCTTTGAACTGTAGAGCTTTAACCAGCACAATCTGTGTGCTGCATTTAGAGCCACAAGGCTACTTTAACCTTTGACCTCCTCCACCCATTGTCCCACCGAAACTCTTTGCTTGCTGTAAATTTCATGATCATCCAATCACTTAGTGCCCAAACCCACAGGCACAGATAGGTCGTGATGGTGTGTCAATCATGCCAGCTCTTGGTAGTTACCCCGTAGCCTCAAAAAGTTTTCGACACAGTACATTTTGTACTGTTAACTGTTCAGACAAATGATGTGTAGTTAATCACTGTCTAGCCAAGCCCACAAGTTGTAGCCTGTTAAAGGCTTACTTATGCATGCCACAGGTCACCACTGAACTGGAGTTGGTAAAACTGCCAGTATGACAAGAGAGAGAGTTAAAAATGTGTAGGGATAGAAGGAGATAAGTGGGGACTTTGTAGTAAAAAGTAGATAAAGGGCGGGGCCAAAAAACCAAAGGACTGCAGATAACGGAAGGGAGAGATGATGGAAGGAAATGAAGGGAGGGACTGAGTACAGAATGAATGGTCCTGTTTAACAGGGAGTATGTGTGTGTTACTCAGAATGTTATAGACTACCACATACCGAAACAGGAGTAGCTCAATGCCAGCTAGACATTATAATAACTGTCTGTATCAAAAATAGGGAGATTAATAACCACTGTAAATAAGACAAGTACAGTAAGCATAGTTTCATAGGGCCTGTGCGATTTAATAGCAATGGCGCCTGGATGAAAATGAGCAAGAACTGCAGCGGCAGGTGCAGCATCGCAGGACGACAGAAACAGTGGGAAGAGGAGAGAAGCACACTATACAGGAGGGACACCTTCAGCTGCTCATCTCAACATCTGGCTCTTCTGCCTGGCCGTAGCCATTTATCACCCTCAGAGCCAGAAGTCTCGAAGCTGGCCGCAGCACGTAGAAACGCGTCATCAGCCTATAGGGGCTTTGAACACTCACACAGTCCCTTCACGGAACTGCGTACAGTACAGACGTGCGTAGACAGGAAGTCTTCACTTTGGTTCTCTGCAAAGCATATGACATCAATGCTAAGAGGTGCATACACATAATTGTAATGTGGAATGGTGTCTTGTACATATTGGTATGTAATTTTCACCCTGGATGCAGCAAATATCCTGCAAAATTAGAACATGAGGAACACATCCACTGCTCTCTCTATCTCATACTGTATGTGAATTTGGCTAAGTGCCTCACTAAACTGTTTAGCGTTTTAAATTTTTTATTATTGCTTTTACTTTTTTAATATACTCTAGAGCTACATTAGCAGATGTGTGGTTCTTTGTTTTTGCTGCGTACTTGATTCTACATTTAGTCTGCTGGTTAGAACCAGTATTTGTTTGAAAACAGCTAGGGGATATTTTTCTGCAGATGGGGAGAATATCCACAAATAAGATGTGAATCATTTTAGGATTATAGCGTCCCTCATTTACACTGTGAGATGCTCACGAGAAAGGGTTCCAATTGGTCAGAGTCACACTAAAAGAGGATTACCAATAAATTGGCTTAGATATCAGCTTGGAGACAAAATGGGATGGAACCGGTGTCGCTTTATATGATGTAGATTTGGAACACTTTGATGCTCAGAGATTCCTGTCGAATGAATCACACCTTTGAGAGGCTGCAGATTAGAAAAAGCAATAGACTTCAAAGATCTGCACCCAAAATAGTGAATAATTAGCTATTGTACAATAAAAGGACATTTTCCCTTTGACAGAAATACATCACAAACATCTGAAGAAAAGTAAATAGTAAATAAAAGCTAATACAATTAATAGTAAATTATTCATAAAATGTATTTATCAATTTGGTATTGTATAAATGAACACTTGCACAGAAGTGGCAGTGTTTCCATAAAGTGGCATTTGTTTTTGCAGAGTGACCTTCCCAAGAGGTCAAAGGTCACTTCCAGTGCAAAATGCCTTATGGCATGCAGACTCTGATTAGCGAAACAAAGCGTTAGGAAATCATTACTCTGTTATCATGTGGGATAATGTTTAGAGCACGCGTCTGTTTGTATGGTCAAAATAGATAATCAGTGAAGAATATTCTTTGTCAAATGGGTGTTTATGATCTCTTAATTACATTTTGCTGGCACCTAGCAAAAGTCATAAAGGTGTATCCTCAGTAGTCCTTTTTTGACCTTGCTTTTCCATGTTTATTCTTGCTTTTTCTGTTCCAAGTGTATCGCAACAGAAGTGATATATTTTTTAATTATGCATAAATTTTGGTAATGATTTATTTTATTAGGTTAATATGCATATAGATGAGATCTTAAAACCCACCTGATTAATATTTATCTCTAATAAAATAACAAAGCTTATTCAATTTCAAAATACTCAGAACAGGAAAAGAATTATCTGAGATTTATTTCCTCATCAGGGCTTGCAAATTTTAAAAATCCCTGGTAGCCCTTCAAGCAGGTTCTCTTCAGATTTTGGTAGCCCGAAATGAATTTAAGTAGCCAGAATAAAAAAGACATATTTTAAATATAGAATATTGTAAATGAGACAAAACATCAATCAAAAACATTTTAAAAACACAAATAATCGTACAAAATAATCAAATTACAATCATCAATACAAAT
>JABJVR010001702.1:0-18695 GCA_025773905.1 Chitala chitala
TGGCATGTACAGCATGCGCCAGCAGCAGTAATTACTGTGAGCTACAGAGACTGTTGTGGGAAGGCTAAATAAAAAAAGTAGGTCTTCAGTCAGAATTTAAAGACAGACAGATTCAGCATCCCATAGGTATCTAGGCAGAGTATTCCATAGACTAGGGGCTCTGTAACTAAAAGCTCTAGATAAGCAGCCATAGACAGAACTAAAATTCCAAAAATGAATAAAACACTGTCACTTTGTTAATAAATGAACCGTATGTAGTAGCATTACAACTGCTTAGTTTCCACAATGTGTTATGTTGCTTGTTGCATGTATATTTTAAGGTATGTGCAAGTGAATATGTTATTCTGTCATAATATTCTGTCTTTGTAGAGATGCTCTTTCCACTTGCAGTAGATATAATGATAAGGCATTTAATGTTTGCAAAAGTACAAATCTGAGGCATTTACTACATCACATACATCTGAAGCTCGATTTTTTAAACCATTTATGCAGTATAGATGTGAAGCAAGATGAACTGTTGGTACTAAAAATATATATATTTCTGTTATGGTTGCTCAAAGGATTTGTGCATTTTTTGTTTTTTACCTATGTGAATGCTTAAGTCATCAGAGTATGCCAGTTAATATTGTTAATTTAATTTTTTAATTTGATGAAGTTGGTTCATACTGTATCATGGAACTGATAAGTTACCGCTCTTCATCTGTGTTTTGGGATTTTGTACTCACAAATCCCAAAAGACTAAAGAAGTAATGAAGTTTAATGCTGATAATGTTACATCTGTCAAGGCTGTCTTTGTGGGTTAATTAAATCTAATGAAATTAGAAGTACTGCTTTATCCAGTGCTCTTGCTAACACAGCTGCAGCAAATGGATGCAGGCTAATGTCTGTGGATGCCTGTCTCTGTTACACTCCTCTGGGATTCCCCCATGGGAGTCTTTATTGATAAACACTGTATATCCATCATAATATTTACTTGTAAATGTCTCCATTGTGATTTTAAACTTTAAGCACTTTAATGTTGTAACAATACTGTGATTTACATACTAGTACACTGTTAAATGTGAAGAAATGTGAACAACAAGTGTACCTTTAAACATCCCTTATCATAATGTAAAGAATTCAAAGTAGTCATTTTATTACAAAGTGAAATGTAAATAGGGTGTGTGTTTAGCACAGTGCCGACTGGAATGTATTTTCCCTCTTTGAGATAAAACTCATTATTGCACATTTGAACGCCCATGAAACAAAACCGTTGATGTCTCAAATGAATAAGTAATAAAATTTCTTAAATGTACACGTTGTGCCAGAGTAGTGGCATAGTGAGAGCCAGTACTGTCGGAATCTGAGTGCATTGCTGAGAGTCAGGATGAAAAGAAATGTGAAGAGACTAACGATGGAGGACATCTGATGTCCACTTTACGCTTCACTCCAGCACCCCGCTGTGTAAAATATAACAGGCATGTCCCAGGTGTGCAATATCCTGGGAATTTCTCATTACATACAAATGTAGTCATCAGAAAGGTCATAATCCATCACCCCTTCAGTCAGGCTGACTGCACACATTAATCAGTAATACAATACAAGCCTTTAAAACATTGTGCTTTGGTTATACTTGCCTATACTGTGTATGATGACTTGGTTACATGATTTATTAGACCTAATGAGCTCTGCCACATGCGCAAGTCACTTAAATCCGTAATCTTCGGTAAAAGCGGAGAAATAGTTTCTAATGAGGATATTCGTTTTGCTTCCTTTTGACGTACTTTCCACATTTATCAAAAAGCCCTTGTGTGTCTCACTTTGTACGCCTGGACTACAGAATACAAATCGTTACGCAACATTAGAATACATTACAGAGATGTTATTGTTCCACAACTGAAACGAGAGCCATTAATCATTCAAAATAACACATGAGAGAGTAAACCAATACTGCTATTTCAATGTTAATTTATCACAGGTACAGTGTGTATTCCTTGTAGCACCAGCAGCAACTGCTGAGAAGCATTAAGATAATTCCATATCATTTCAGATTGATTTGCATGCTCTGGATCCTTAGAGACTGTTAACCTCGCAGCCAGAGCTCACTGCTGAGGTTTTCATCTACTCTATCAGTGTAACCACTGTAGCTGTGACTACAAATATCATCCGCTGTCTGAATGCAGCTCTGGCTAAGCTAACCTAGAGGTGAAGGCTCTGCATTTATAACAAAAAAGTGCTATCTGAAATCACATGTGAACATGCTATTAAATCAGCAGCAGTGTACTTTATCTAAATTGTTTCAGTGACAATGACCATCTGGGCAAACTGCAAACTAAGTATGTTATTTTAAATACAGCATTTAACGGACAATTTGTCCTCTGGTTTTGAGGCCAGGACGTCTTTCTTTTCTTTTAAATTTTGCAGCTGGCACACAGGAACAATGTGACGCTATTACATGTGTGAGAATAACGTTTTGGCATGAACCATGTGCTTGACATGTGACGCGGTGCGTTTGGCTTGTCCGCATGCCACAAGCATTACTGGAAACTAATTAAAATTACAGGTCTGATCACAAATTATGCAAATGCAACAGGAGATCATCCATCCATCCATCCATCCTCTGCTTTTCCAGGTCCAGGTCACTGGGGCATCAGTCTAAGCAGAGATGCCCAGACCTCTTTCTCCCTAGGCACCTCTTCCAGCTCCTCGACAGGGACACCCAGGCACTCTCAGGCTAAACGAGAGATATAATCTCTTCATCTAGTTCTTGGTCTACCCTGGAGCCTTGTCCCTGTTGGACATGCCTGAAACAGCTCCTCAGGGGGGTGCCTAGGAGGTATACTGGACAGATGCCTGAAACACCTCAACTGACTCCTTTTGATGCAGAGGAACAGCAACTCTACTTTGAGCTGCTCTCCAATGTCTGACCTTCTCATCTTATCTCTAAGACCCAGCCACCCTGCGAAGGAAGTTCATTTCCGCTGCTTGTATCTGTAACCTCATTCTATTGGTCACTACCCAGAGCTTGTGAGCGTAGCTGAGAGATGGGACATATATTGACTGCTAACTTATCCAGAACATACGTTTGCAAATCCATTGCAGCAACTACATAGTCGATCATTAAACTGTAGCCTAGCAAGTGCACCAAGTATACTCATGAACACCCTTGTGTTTTAACATGGTGTTCATTATGGATTAACCATGATTAGCACAGAAATCCAATAACAAAACACAAATCTGCTTCAGATCAGGCGGGTCGTTCTTTCCAATTACTCCCCTCCAGGTTTCACTGTCATTGCCCATGTTAGCATTGAAGTCCCCCAGTAGAACTATGGAGTCACCTGCAGGGGCATCTTCAAGCACCCCACCCAAGGACTCCAATAAGGCCAAATACTTTCAACTGATGTTCAATGTATAAGAAAAAACAACAATTAGAGTCCAGGGCTGGATTGGTAATCTGCCATACCAGTCATTTTCCCGGTGGGTTGACACATTATTATATGAACCAATTCTGCGGTATGGCATTCAGTCACCAAAAATGTCAGCGCTGATTTTTTTTGTCCCAGTCCAGCCCTGTTAATTCTGTCCCTTGACACAAACCTGAAGGGAGGAGAGCCCTCCCATTCACCAGGACAAATTACAATTTTATCGGTGGAAAACCAGGGGGGTGTGAGTAAAGTCACACCTGCTCTGTGCCTCTCACCCAAGACAAATAAAGAGTGCAATAGAGTCCAGCTCCTCTCCAGGAGTTTGGTTCCAGAGCCCATGATGTGTGTTAAGGTGAGCCTGATTATATGTACATGGTATCGATCCACCTACCACACTAGCTCCAGCCTTTTTCCCACCACAGAGGTCATGTGCCACGTTTCTAAAGCCAGTTTTGATATCTGGGGATTGGTCTATCAAGGCCTCTGCCTTCAGCTACCACTGAATCTACAATGCAGCACATCCTTACTACTAGTCCGGCAGGTGGTGGCCCACAGCAGGATGGTCCCATGTAGCTCATTCGGACTGTGCCCTGCTAGGCACCATGGTCCCAACCATTAGGAGCTTGCCAACAAGCTCTTCTCCTTAAAGGCCTGGCTCCAGGGCAGGGTTCTGGTTTACTTATTCCAGGCAAGTTTTCTTAGTTTTTTCTCTCATAAGGGTCTATGATTCTTGGTCTGGCTCTTCACCTGGAACCAGTTTGCCTTGGGTGTCCCTACCAAGGGGTATTCATCCCTGAGAACATAGCTTTAAGGATCAGTGGGGCATACAAACCCCTCTACCACAGTAAGGTGGCGATTTATGGAGAAGACCTTTTGAGTTAAAGATGCAAAATAAGGCACATCAGACATCCAAACACAAAGCACACAATTTGTTTTTACATCACGTCAGCAGGCCACATCTATGTGAATGAATAATACTCCTATAAAATGTCATGATTTTATGTCCCTTTGGGGCATAAATCATGCTGATATTAAAATTTAATATTTAATTCTGTTTTTCCATACTGTTCTAAGCCACTGATAACAGCCGTAGGATATTCAAAGTCTAGGGCTAGCTTTTGTTGTTAATATATATGTATCTGATAAACCTGCCACCAGCTTCAAAAAACAAAGCAGAAGTGATGGTGAAGGTGGTGCTCCCACCCTCGTATGCTACCAGGACCCCCAGTGTGATTCCATTCCCAGTTCTACGTGTGCAGTTTCTCCTTCCTTTGCTCCCCGCCCCCACAGACCGATAAGTCTAAACCACAATGTAGCCTGTCCAAAGCTTCCGTTCTGATGCTGGCTTAATGCCCAGGAGCGTTCCCTGTATTTGACTCTGGATAAACATGACTCTGCCCGCTGATTATCAGGGGTGCTAAGTGGAGGTCACCGGTCCACTCCTAGCACACGTCATTTGAAACTACTCCAGAGTCCGTTATACAAACCGCGCTGGGTAAACACGTGGCTTTTGCTGTGTGTAATTCGGGATTCGGATACTAAATTGCACATCGCTCACCAGAGCAGTGCTCGTCAAGTGCTGCTTCTGATGGAGTTTGTTTTACATACACCTCACGGCATCGTGCGCAGACTTATGGTCGATGTGCTTGCAGCTCAAGCCGTTTGTGCAAATCGACATATTTGAGGAAACATTTGCCCTTCCTACCAATCTCATGCATGGACATAGTGAACACACATCATTGAGACTGTCAAGTGTGTGATAAGACTGCTTGCAGAGGCTGTGAAACTGTAAGCCACTCGAGAAGATGTAACATCTACCTTCTGCAGGAGTGTTTATTGGTAGCAAATGGCAGAGAGGGACATCAAGTTTCCTCTGCCTTTTTATACTGCATTATGAATGCGTACAACGATCTAAAGAGGACAGGGAATTCGTGTTCTTACATGGGTAGGTAAACAAAAGTCAATAAACATCGACTGAGTTCCACTCCGCAGCAGTTAGTAAATGGATGAATGACACAAGAAGGTTACACACACTAATGGAATAAAAAAAATCTGTGAATGTTTCTTACACAACAATTATGCATTGTTATAGTGCCAGAAACTCCATTAGCAAAGGTAAGATGACAGCAATGTTAAAAGCAGCGCTAACGGATGTCTCCTTTAATGCCTTTACTTAAAATATGATGGTGTTAAGTGCTATTATGCCAGATAGGACTGATACGATGTTAATAAAAAAATAAAAAACATAACCAAGCATCGCCACACATGACCAGACACGAAAGAAAGTGCTAATGAGCTGCTTGTGTGATCCAGGGTCTCTGGGGGAAATTCAGTAAACATGGCCAAATTCCTCACATATACAGATCTGAGATTCAATTTGAACAGTGTGTGTTTCCAGGTGGTGTGAGGCAGCAAGACTAGATGCCGAGACCCCATTTGGTGAACCTCCAGAATATTTAATAAACATCTTGGAGTAAACAGTAAAAACAAGCATCAGTCAACAGTTCATGTTAAGTGAAATGGCAGGACGTTGATGCTACTGTATGTACCATGGAGTTAAATCAAACACTCGCTTACCATATCCACATTTTTACAAATTATTATTATTTTTTTGTTCAACCGCTTCAACATTAGCAGCAAAAATAAAGGGGAAAATGGAGGGTTGAAAGGGTTTATTTCCCAAAAGGAACAGTCCTATTAGGGGGGCTCCAGGGAGGGGGGGGTTCCTGGAGAATAGCTTGAATCTTTCTTTGTTGTCTTTCTCTTCTCTGTTGACGTTCTTTCCGTCTCTAACAGCCAACAAATAAAAGAGCAGCATGGCATTCAGTCACCTAGTTTGCTATAACTGCAAAATAATAATTATGATACAGGCGTATATGCAACAGGAGATACTGCATCATTCTTAGTGGCACTGCACAGAAGAATATTACTACAACACAAAAGTCATATTACCTCCACTAGTTACTATAACCATAAACATACAATTAAAAGGAGTCAAAACAAAACCAAAAAGAGGCAATTATCAATTAAATCACTGAAATAAAAAACTGTAATTAAATAGATTTTTATAAGAAATAAGAGGCACTGGAGTCAACCACATTGACTGCAAATACCAATTACCAAGTACAACAGAAAGACAAAGGCCACAAGAAGTGCGGTATTTTCACACAATGCACACGTACCAGCCATTTTTCATACATCTCCAAGGCCATCTGCTTCTTTTCATCTTTCTCGTATTTATCTTCCTCTTCTTTGATCTTTCTTTGTCTGTGCTCTATCTTCACTTTCTCGCGAATCCTTTTGCCCTTGGCTTCACTCCTAAATGTATAGAGTAAAAAAAAAAAAAAAAAAAAGATTTCATATTGTGTTCAGTATGTGTTACAAAAGCAAAAAGTGTATGGATTTCAAACTTTTTTATAACATTAACCTACGACAGTGACGAATAAAGTTAACCCAACACACATCTGTACCCCTCCGAATTCTGACAATATGGTACAAACCTTTTTAATAAGGACCATTAAGTTCAACACATATATCTGTATCACTCTTAATTTATACAGTATAGTTATAAAAATCAGTCTAACTCAAAAATTTGTACTGCTTGGAAATGTGTCATGAAAACCAGTTCAATGCCATCAGGCAGAGTTGCTGGTGTCGTTACATTGTACAAACAGCGCCAAGTGCAGACAGAAGGGGCTCTCTCCACATTACCATGTAGTGAAAGCTGACACACTTTCTCTTTTCCTGTCCTCCTTGTCGCCCTGTTGCCTCTGCTTCAGCTCCTTTTCAGCTTCCTTCTCTTTCCTGTGTCGCTCTTTCAGACGCCTGTCTCGCTCCGTCTTCCACTTCTCAAACACCTGCCAGGTATGACGATGACTTTATCGGCAGCATGGCTAAACGGCAGCGGTAGGGACAAGCGAGACGTGCAAAGAGCCACGATGCTTCGCACGGCGAGGGAGCCCAGAAGCTTGGCCAAACGGGGCCGACTTGCCACTGAAACCCCACGGAATCGATAAAAACACTGACCTTTTGGGCTGTCTCTCTCTTATCCACCTTCTCATCCATTTCCACCTGCTGCTTCCTGATCATTTCGTGGTCTTGTTTCACCTTCTCTTTTAAATGTTCCACTTTTTTCTCTTTCCAGGCTTCAAAAGACGCCTTGGCTTCCCCCTTTTTAGCCAGCGTCTCCTGTACGTAGATCATAAGAGCGAAACAGAGCACCGAGGCATAAAAGTACCTGTTTTAAAGATGTACTGCCTATTCATGTGATCCCATTAGAAGCTGCATTTGTCCTGTGCCGTTCAGCGGGCCGGCTCACGCTGATACCGCAACCGTTCCCTGCGGCTTCTTTTCGATTAAGATTATTCTATTTGATCGATGGTATCCAGCATGGCTAAAATGACCCCGGCATCACCGTAACGGACACCGTGGACTCTCCTTCCATACCTCAGCGCCTTATTAATTACGTTAGCAGCTGCCAGAGCTGCTTCACAATCAGTTTCACCTAACACAGACCACAGGTCAGCTACAGAAATGTCAGAAGCTGAAAATGAACACGTGAGGCAGTATTTCAACGCGGGCCATGAAGAGCAACACTTCTGCTGCTCGGGGCTGACTCATGCATTCCATTGAAAGAATAAAGTAACGTGGCTTTGAAACAAAAGCATGGGCTCTTAAAGACAAACTGCAGAAATAACAGCAAACTCAGACTGAGATGCAGCTGTGGATCAAGGCACAAACTTAGAGGCTCTAGCAAGTAATAAGCAACATGCAGCTTCGCAAAAATTCACTTTTTCCGGACAAATGATGTATCCAAGCAACAAGTCAACAATGACAACAGCTACCACATTGGCTCCTCACCTCGTTCTTTTTCTCTACCAGCAGCTTCTCCTCACGTCTCTTCATCTGCAGGGTTTCTTTCATTTTCTCATTTTTATGTTTAAGCCATTGCTTTAAATATTTAAAAAAAATCATAAATGTCCATGAAAGAGCAGCAAACACTGAACTACTGAAAAGTAGTCTTTTCTTTAAAATTAATCATAAAAAGGTGGCCATGCTTTGAGAAAACTACTATGGAAACATACAGCAAAGCCATAATAACCAATACTCTTATCAGAATTTCAGACAGAAAAGTGCTATAATTTAGAAAATCCTGAAGGGGACTTTTGTATGCTGAGATGACAGATGTTTTGGGAAGGCCCACCTGGTAAACCGTGGCTCTCAGGGAGTCTGCATCGTCAGCACCAGAGTCCTTCACGGACGTTCCGTGATCCAGAACTTTCAGCGTCCCCAAGTATTTTGACTCTGCTGTGTGTGGGCGAACAATTTTGGACTTTCGCAATCCAGCTGAGTGGGAACTTAATTGCCTTAAAAAAATCAAAAACAAACAAACACACACACACACACACACACACACACACACACAGGCATGCATGCACACACAAAAACAGACATATTACTGAAAACAAAAAATATATATAATAATTCCCTTTATAATTAGGCCTGTCATTACTGAGAGCCTATTTAACTTTAAATTTCTCATTTAGCTTGTACAGTCTTATTGACAACAAAGATTTGTATATAATTTCCACTAATAATCTAATACCATTGGGAAGGTTGTTCCTTACCTGGTCTCGTTTGAACTCTTCTTTACCTGGTCTTGTTTGAACTCTTCCTTACCTGGTCTTGTTTGAACTCTCCCTTATCTGGTCTTGTTTGAACTCTTCCTTACCTGGTCTTGCTTGCACTCTCAGTCCCCTGGCTCTGCCCACTCGCACTGAACGGGGCTCCATCAGCAGTGTCCTCCTGAATGAACAGACACATACAACTATGTTATCTGACTGCCTTATTGAACACGACAGCACTGGAATGCACACATGTTCTCAGGATAATATCACTGGGCTACAAAAGACTGGACTTCCAAAGAAGGTCATCTCTTGAAACTTTTATGCCGAAGGCTAAGATATTAATATTTCAGGACTGCACATTATAGACCTGCCCAGCTGCTCAGTAACTGAGGCATTTAAAGTACTTTTGCTCTGATAAATAGAGAGGCAGACAGTGACAGGTGCAAAGGCAGGTGTTTCTCAGTGTGGAACAGGTCATGTGCTCTGCTTAGATGTGTCACCTGGAGTTTGTACCTCTTAGGTGCTCCTTCTTGAAAATTAATTATGAATTATAATTCAGCATCCCTCCAACAATTTAGGAACCCCCTGCCCTTTCCTGATCTGCAATAGTAAAAACGGGTTCACTCTGGAATACATTTTACTAAACTCGCCCCTCTGCCTGGTTCTAGGTTTTAAACTTGCCCTACAACTTCAAACTGTTGCCACTGCCCCTGTTATTACAGTTATGACAGTTACTTTATTTAAATCTCACCTGATATTCTTCCAGAGATATGGAAACATTCTGCACATTTTCCTCCGCCTTGTCTTCTAAATCAATCCTCTCTAAATAAATTTAAATTAATGGATGTAAGAAATGCTTTTTACAGGCTCAAACTTCATATTACATAGAAATAATGTGTGATAACAGATGCAACGGGTGCTTAAAAATTTTAATTAAAAAAACAGATACATGATAGTGTGATGGGTTGGCGCCCCACCCTGGGTGTCCCCTGCCTTGTACCCTCTATGTTCTGGGATGGGCTCCAGGCTTCCCTGCGACCCTCACCAGGAATAAGCGGTATAGAAGATGACTGACTGACTGACTGACAGATACATGATAATGCAGTTTATTTTCAGTCAGCAAGTTCAACCGATTGCCAGACCTGTTCATTCATTTATTTTCCAAACTGCTTATCCTGTTAAGGGTTGCAGGACGTCTGGAGCCCAAACCAGGAAACACAGGGCGCAGGGCAGGGGACACCCAGGGTGGGGTGCCAACCCACTGCAGGGCACACATGCACGCACACACACACACACACACACACACACACACACACACACACACACACACACACACACAAAACGGGCGATTTGGAGACACCAATCATCCTAACCCACACGGTCTCTGGACTGTGGTAGGAAACTGGAGAACCTGGAGAAAACCCACCAAGGGAGAACATACAAACTCCACCCGCACAGACCTAAGGCGGGAATCAAACCCCAGGCCTGGAGGTGTGAGGCGACAGCGCTAAGCACCATGCCACCGTGCCGCCAGCCAGACGTGTTTTACACAGTAAATAAATAAATAAAAGTTCTGAAAGCCATCTTATTACCTCTGCTGAAGGAGGCATCTGAAGATTTGTATAGAGAACTGTTGATGGTCTCCCCACGTGAAGGAGAGCGTCTGCTTAACATCGGTGAAATGGAGATATCCTTATCATGCTGCCTCTGTGGACAGAGCACAGGCTGTCACATGATACTGAGTCAACACCTGGCCACGAGGCTTCATCTGCAACTATAGAACTACTTGCTGTCTTTGCACACTGTATATTCTATTAGTAGTTTTGTGTTGTCCTTTGTGTTGTGTTATGTAGCACCTGGTGTCCTGGGGGAATGTTGTTTCATTTCACTGTGTACTGTACCAACTGTATACAGCTGAAATGACAATAAAACCACTATCGCTGTCAGGTAGGGGTGGGAAATATGGTCAAAATGTCACATCACTACATTTCAGGTTAGAATCATGATTCACGATGTAGATCGTGTTTGTTTGTCGCTCCTTATAGCAAAAGTGCTTTTTAATTATTAAGGTTCAAAAGCTTTGAGCGCAAATGAACATTTGTCACATTGTTCAATAACTGCACTTCTGAACTCGGTTTACAACAAACACAAACAAAAGATAAATAAAAGAATTAGATAATAGCTAATCTAATATTATTAGATAATAATAAAGACCGTTTATGGATCATGTGCTGTTTACTTCCAAGTGACGCAAAGTGCAATATTTCAACAGTCCCATGACATGTTAAAGTCAATTAAGTTTTAGTTCAAGATCTAATCACCAAGCTGAGATTCACTGAGACAGATATTGACAGAAAAGTGAGGTATACAGAGAGCACCGAGATGTTATACAGGCTGCAATTGTGTTGTTTCACATTGAGCTGTTTTGTTGGATTAGTACTGTTTACAAGGGATCGTGTGATAGACACTTGCCAGTTTGGTCTGTCATTATAACAGTCAAGTACCGTTCTCTATCACAATTCTTGCAATAACTCTCAAATGTGTATCGCAGACACAATTGCAACCGGTCAAGATAAATTATCGTCATATCGCCCACCACTGCTGACAGTTAGCCCTTAATACTGCTACCTAATTTAGCTGCTTTGCATAAGCAAAACTTCAAAGTAACAAAATTTCCATCCCCCACCTAATAACACAGCTGGGTATTTTGCCTAAGGAAACTCAGCTGACGCACCTCAAAGCTCGTGGGGAACATGTTTTTTTACACTAGCAATGCAGTCATGGCATCACTAGTAGCCATCATGTTTGCGATGAGTGCTCTGCTGTAGTGTCAAACCCTGTAAATTGTGTCTGTTCGCCTGCCAAACCCATATAGTTCCAGAGAGTAGTACGACATTACCGTTAAGCTCTTCCCATTGGTAATAACCTCCTGTGTGCTGAGGGCACCAGAAAGGGAAGAGACAGAGTCTGAAGGGACATCTTGACTGACAAAGGGGCTGGAGCTTCTGGATGCCCTCTGCCTTCCTGGTGAAGAGGAGGCTGGTGGTCCTGTCTGCCAAATGTCGCTCCCAACCTCACTCTCCTCCGCTGCATTACTGCTCACATGGAGTGTCCTCCGCCGAGGCCTGGGTGTGGGTATGTCCTCTTCAAGCCAACTACCTTTAAAAAAAAAAATTATAAGAATTTATAAAACATCCCCTGAAAACATATGTGGAGGAGTGGGCTACATTGTCTTCAAATAAATGTAAGTACATCAAATAAATATAAATATACAAACTTTTTTTAATCAATGGACATAAGATCAGCCAATGAAAGCTTTTTTTGCCACAGCATGTACTATACTGGTTGTTTTGTTAAATAAAATATATTTAGTAGTTTAAGTGTCACTTATTTGACACCTTAAACTACATATTTATGAGGTTCAAAGTAAGATTAAATAATTTTATGGGCTAATATATTAAAAATGGTCTAACTTTTCAAGAAACTACTTTGTCAAAGAACTGTGACATATAAATGCATAAAATGCACAGATTCGCTGTACATACTGTACAGTAAAAATAATGACTGAACAGCATATGTAGGACAACCCTCTTGAACAATTTTTGCTATCTTAAACCTGCAAAATCTTTTCAACCACTTAAGTGCATCAACTGGTATGTCTCACAGTGTGTTAGTGAAGAAATGTCCACAAGAAGGCAGGGCACACCAGTTCAATGATGACAATTTAAGTTTGTCAAAGCAACAAAGTTATCACTGCATTAACATATGACCTAGTGATTCCCATAAGACCTAGTGAAAGAAAAGTTCATAACTATTTCAGACTAAAAATAAATTAGCACAGCAATAACCAAAACGTCTTCAGCAGTGACCCACTACCTGTGAAAAATGGCTGCGTGATGCTCTGGTCTGTACTCAGGGGAGCAGAGTCCTCATCTCCAACAGTTCCTCTGTGTGGACTCTCCTCGCCTGCGTCGCAGGGCTGGGGTGAAGCAGGCTCCCACTGGCCAGTCTCAGAGTTCAGGCACTCCCTGATCTCTGGGTCACTGCTCCTCGAACTAGAAGGCTGGCCTGCATCAGACACTTCATCTGTGTCTGCTGTGCTGGTCTCACACACACCAGGCGTGGGAGAGGCCTGCTTCTTTGTTTTCAGAAAAGATACTCTCTTTGGTTTCACATTTTCTTCGTCTTCGTCAGAGAGAATGAAATCATTGATTCTGAATTTCTTCTTTTCAGATTTAAACGTCCTGCTTTTCTGCTCCGACTTTAGAAGCTCCTTTACTATATCTGTCAGAAAGAAGGAATTCAAAATTATGTTACTTCAGAATGGTTGCAGAATGCCTGATCATTTTGAAAACACTTGGCAGCCTTCATACTATTTTTTTAATGATTTGACAGAACTACCACTTTATACAGGAGAAAATGGTAAACATATCAAGATGATATTGAAGACCAAGATCAGTTTTAATCTGACCACTTAAAACTCTTACCATCTTCATCATCAAAATATTTCTCATTCGTGGTCTTCTGTGCCCGGGCTGATATAGCAGCTCGCAATTCATCCTATCAAGACAAACTATTTCATTAAGCGAACATTGAGACACTTGCCTTCAGCAAAAAAAAAAAAAAACTAGTGTTTTGGCAGCACGTCTGTTGTGAAAGGGTGCGATATAAAAACAAAACAAACAGACTTCAACAAGTACTAACACAGACATTACATTTAGATCACATGTCTAGTAAATGACTGAACTACCACACTAAACTGCTTGCGTTATTTTATCTACACTGCACCACAGAAACAATACGCATCAACATCCCCTAAACAACTTTTTAAATAACTGGCCCTGGTAGCCCAGGAGGGTTACAACCTTCACTGGCGAGCACATTCACGGTGGGCAGACATTACAACTATTGACACGCTGCTGCTGGGAATATGCAAATTGTGTCTCCTCCCACGGCAACTCTGATTGGGGGAGGTGGCGCACTGACATGAAATATTATTCTAAGACTGCTACGCCTATAGTTGTCATTCCTAGAAAATGTATATTAAACACCAGGGAGCAATAGACACCATTGTGCTGTCAGCGCATGTTAATTCCCTTAAGCATCGAAAAATGATATGGGATTTAATGTGAGGAACAGTGTCTCGTCGCTCTGCTGCCTGTTGCCTCCGGGTGTTTAATGTCCCGCTCTACCCTGTATTAGCTAAATATCTGTGTATGCACCCATGTATTTCCTGTACCTGAAAGGTTGTTCTTTTTGAAGTTTTGCGGCTTTTGGTATATGCCAGTGTTGTACTGAAATTGTCGTCGGCCATCACCCTAATAATGATATAGACATTTGTAACTTAATATTAATTACATTAACAAAAAATATAAAGATACAATCGTAACTTAATAGTACTTAGTCATCATCATCATCAGCAACAACAACAACAACAGTAATAAGGATATACATATTGACGTTTTGGCAATGGGCTTAACTAAACGCCTTTGACACACAAATGACGACACGCGTTTATATCGTGCCGTCTTTCGCGACACTCACCTTTATTCTTCTGGGATGCGGTTTAGCTAAAGTGGGGCAAACACGTCGAACATAGAAAATTAGACTCCTGGACAAGCATCTATTTTACAAAATGAGTGGAAGTGCATATATCATTTATATGCATGACACACCAGCACACAGAACAGTCGTATACATATTTGGGAACAGCAAAATTACATTAAGTGACCCTGTCGCTTTAGCGTTTCTAGGTAACGGAGAACAACTGAAGTGTTCACCTTTACTTCCGGGACTAAGAGGAAATAGAAAACGCTGCAGAGGAATGAACACTATGATCTTTATATAACCTTGAACAGAAGCAGCGGTGACCGAAGACACGATTGATAATTATATGAATCAGTATATTAGGGCGGTAACACCTCAGAACTGGTATGGTTATATTTTAAGATTTAATTTCTATGCAGACATTTTATATACATATTATATATATTTTATATACAGCTACAACATATTATAAAAAAAACTATACAACAGTACATATAATTTTTTACGCTAAATCGCATAATCTCTTACACACGTTCTTAAAACTACTTTAGAAAAATGCTGTATTTCAATTTCCTATGAACAACACTCATCAAGATTGTTAAACACCTGTTAAACTGGATGGTATGATTTAGTTCCCAATTTAACCGTAAGAGGGAGCAACGGTGCAAGAAATGTCACTGAATCTTTACGCAGGATTTATTTTATATTTTCACAGCTCGAAATGTAAAGTGTCTCTCGGCAAAATAATTGTAAACGGGCTGGATCGACAAATTAGGAAATTTTAGAGGTATATATCTTATTTCATATTTCTCTGCTTGGTTGAACACTAAAATGAGAGTTCTCCAAGACGAAAATAAATTTATTTTTAAATTACTTCTATGCAGCTTCTTAGTCTTTTTAACAGTCAAATGACACTTTGAACGTAATTTTGACCACTTGCATAACATCTGAATTAAATGTGTGAATTTTTTTAAAATAACATAATTAAATTCATAAATTAACTTTTAATAGCTGTATGGTTATAACACACTATCATTTGCGCTTTGGGTTTTTTTACTAACCTCAGTCTATGACAGTAATGCGGACAGACGGACGTACTGTCCACATTACTGTAACCTAAGTGCCCCTGTCTGTATCTCGAATGACAACGCGAGAAGCGCAAGAAGTGGAGCAGCGTCACTGCTCATTTCCCCATGCTTGCTTTATTTAAACTGGTTTTGCTACCACGGGTTACATAGATTCGTAGCCTAAATAAAATTTCGTACTATTGACGATTAAGTTTTTTTCCTTCAGTAAAATGGTATGTTCATTCATAAACACATCTCTTAGATTATTTTTTACCGCATGGTTAAATTTTGATCATTTGAACATATTGAAATATTGCATGAAATGCTTGAAAATATTTAAGAGACCTTTATATGTTGGCATTAGTCACTTTGAAGCTGATACAGAGGCGAACAGCGCGCTCTGTCTGTTTTTCCGGTGCAAGTTGACAGATCGGAGAGAAGGGAATATGCTTGAATCAAGTGCGTATTGAGTACGCTCTTGACGAAATTTTATGAAGATCGTACAGTGATTGTTACACTTGTATACAGTACTGGCAGTTTATATTAACGCAATATTTGCAACTTTACAAAAGGTAACCAGTTTTTCGTGGAAAGTAAAGCGCATATATATATATATATATATATATATACACACACTGCCCTTGACCCAGGAAAGTGGGTTCAAAACCTGACTATGGCCGCCTCCAGCATGGGGTCCCTAGTCAAGACCCCCTCATGCTTGATGCTTGACCCTGCCTATCTCAGATAATATATATACAGGATATATATATATATATAATATTTCTTCTTTCACAGGAACAGTGTTACTGTACTTAATGACAGAAAGTTATCAAATACCCTGACTGGTTCAATGCTCTTATTTTGCAATGAGGAATCCTGCCTTCTCATTCTCACCAGCTGAAGTATCAGCAGGAACCCCTTTGCCTTTCATATAATAGGACAAAACTTTAGAGAAAAATATTAGTCATCAGTTCCCAGTATTTGTACACAATTCTTTGTGTTCACTTTGGCTCATGTACAACATGTTCTTTTGTTATTGAACTGACGTTTTTGTGATTTTTGACGTACCAGCCATACTTCAAAGGAGGTTTGCAATGGTAGAGCACTGCATTCATAGACATCATGTACAGTAGATAGGACAAACCTACCACACTTCCAGCAAATGCTAACGCCTTATTGAAGGGTGGTTAAAGCATAGAGACACAACAAGAAACTGAATGATCAGATGAGATTGGGTCTGATCAGCACTGCTGCAGATGGACGGTCTTAATTGTCCTACATTTGTAAAGTAAGAGTCATTTTTGTGGCATTAAACATGTAAGTGCTACAATTCACAGCATATCGTCATGGCAAAGCTGGTGTTGATGACGGTAATGACCACAGTGCCATAGCACATTATCACTGCATTTTCCAAACTTCACAGACGCTCAGGAAACTGCTGTGCACTTGTATTTATTACTCAAGTTCTGTTCTGGCACGAGCCCTTATGATTATTACCGCTTTGGAAATTTGTCGTAACTTACGTTTATCTCTTCATCTCAGGGTGTCAACAAATATCATGTCTACAAATAGTGCAAATCTACATTTTATGTATTGTGTAGTACAAGCAAACTAGTGATAGCTGTGTACTGACACAGTGTCAGTAACTTACAAATGTTTTACTCACTTGTCAAACATAATGGCTTTCTCACCACTGTTACTGTAGCAGTGCTAAACTACTGGCATTTATGCAATAGGCTACTAATGTAGTGTCTAGTCTATATGATGTGTATGGCTGTAGTTTACATATTCTGATGGAGCTTAGAAATGTTTGGAACATTGTGTCCTTTTTCAGCTGGGAAACATGCTTGGTTTTTCTGCCAGTTGTGGATGTCGTTAAAATACAATTTATACAATCCTTGAATATTTTGTGAATGTTGTAATTCATTGAAAACATAATTTTGTTTACTGTTAAATAAATTGGTCTCCTTCTATGCAATTAAGAGGTAGGCATTTTTATATTGTACCTTTATTCTTTTCTATAGTAGGTTACATTTGTCATATACAGTCCGATCTCAGTGACTACTTCATAGCTTTTTTATAGGAATTGTTTGGCTAAAGTCTTTTTTTCTGGTTTATTATTAATTAAGAATATGCAGAATTGCAGATTATTTTCACTGCAGCCAACAATCTGAATGCTCAGATGAAGTTTTACAGCTCCAGTAAACTGAAGTGCCTGGAAACACATTCACATCCAGTAAGACTGAGTTTTAGATGAGCTGTTTTTAGTTTGCACCCTCAGCCAAAGCCTGTCTCAAAATGGAGCAGATGGCAGCAGACTAGACACCACTGACTAGAATATGAATGTCTTCAACTCGGCAGACAATAAATTCTTGTATTAGACTTTCTCATAATTTCTACTTTGGAATACCTCCACAAAGGACTTACGCATCTAACATGCTATACACATTAATTTGTGTGGCATGCTATTGTAAATGAATGTAATTAAAAATGTACACGTGATAGTTCATCATGTACCATGTTTTAATATATTATTTTCATTGAAACTTGCTTCTTTTTTGTTTTACTGAGTACACGATAGTCATTATGCTAAGACATGGATAACAGCTTTTAGAAATTTGCACTTCATTAAAATTGGAGGCCAATGCAGCACACTATCAATTTCCTGCTGGGTTAGAAATTTGCTTCAGCTTTGATGAGAGCAGCTGCTTAAAAAAGGTGTCGCACAAGAGTTGTCACGCAGGCCTCTGTAGCATAACTAAAGCTTTTCAGCAGTAACTGAAGAGGGTTAATGGCATAGTTTAGGCATATGACAAATTTTAACCCTCCGATAACACAATAAGATTCACTGCTCAAGTACATGTTCCACTTTTACTAGTAGCTGCGCTGATAATGTAAATACTGTCTTGACTTATTTCTATATCTTCTTCTTCTTCTTCTTCCTCTTCCAGCTGCTCCCTCTAGGGGTCGCCACAGCAGATCATCCTTTTCCATGCCAACCTGTTCTCTGCAACTTCCACTCCAGCCTCTTTCATGTCCTCCCTCAC
>JABJVR010001703.1:0-18690 GCA_025773905.1 Chitala chitala
ACAAACCTGGCTCCCAAAAACCCCCCAAACCACCTGAACATCCGCAAATATCCCTTTTACTCCCTGCTCCCAAAACACCCGGGGGGGGCCCCCCCCCCGTGTTTTGGGGCGGGGGGGGGGGGGGGGGCAGAACACAGAACAAAAGCAACAGTTCATCCGTACAAGCGTGACAAAAATCAATCCACTGTGTTCGCCCAGCCGTCTTTAACCTTTACTCTCTTGGGAATTCCTCAGGAATGATATCGCTGACACGTTTCAAGCTCCCTTGAAATTAAATGTTTTCATCTGGTATCACATGCACGTTTCATAGAACATCTTTCCATCGACGTAATTAGAAGAGCACAATAGCTAGTCAGTGGTAATTTCGGTAGTTTTATTACTATAGAATAACAGATTACTTAGGAGACTTCAACAGTCTTCCTGCTTTTTAAAGGGTCTAAATAATTTTTATCTGACATCACAAGTATTTTCTACAACCTTACATTTTTGGATAAATAATAAAATATTTTCCCTTGGGCACCAAACAGTGGAAATCAATAATCGTCTGCCTTTTCTTTTAAGGCAGTTCTTGTCCCCGTGCTGATAACGCGTTTCAAACGGGAGTATCTGAAATCTTTGTGCTCTGTAAATTCCTACATTTGCAGTGGTCTTCAATGCAGATATATTACAATGCGATATGTGTGTAAATAATTGGAAATCTTTTTTTTTTTTTTACATAATGGTTTTGTAAAAACGTTTTATAAAACCATCTACGCAAAACATTTACAAAATATTTATTTATGCATCTTGTGTTCAACACAGGGATGTAAATGAAAACTTGATCTACTGAGCCGCAAGAACTTGCTAGGTCATGGAGCTGTCGGAGAAGTGCAGGATTTCTGTGAATGGTGAAAATACTTCTACAACAGCAGCTCAGCCTACTGCAGGTACGCAGCTTGTCACAGAAATATACAAACAAGCTAGACTGATGTTTTCTCAGTGCTACATGCACGTATTCCGCTGACAACACTGGTATTAACTGGCATTGCAGCAAGGCATGGAATAAGGCAGTAGTCTTTTTTTTTTTTTTTTTTACAATAAAAAAAGAACTAGAGTATTTTTGAGAAGTACTTTTGATAGTATGAGCATTTAAAATTTTTACTTAACAGGTCAGAGAAGAGAAAATAAATGGACGTATAAAATTTTAATAATTATTAAATAAATTATTAGAGACGAAACTAAATTTATTTTTTTACTGCATTGACTTTTACCACAAAAGCTATCATCACGAAAGCCAACAGAGTTAAGATTTCTAGGAATAGCTCGCGGCAGGATTTCTTATCACGCATTTTGGAGGTCTCCGTTAATTAATTTCCACGGTCACTGTGCTACAGGCGTCTACACGTGCAACGCAGGCGCGCGTGCGTCCGAAAGCGCGCGGCTCACGTGCTCCTGGAACGGGTCGAAGTAGCCGCAGTGTGGTGCTGATTGCTGGTACCAGGTGACGTGACCCCCGTCCCGTGGCCCATCTGTCCTGGGTTGTTGTTCGGTACGCTGCACGCTCCGTCACGTGTCCACCGCGGGTTGCTAATGACAACCTGTCCACGCTCGCACGGGTGGCTAGATTGCTCTTACACATCTCGATTCGCCGGTTCACTCTGCTTTGCCCGCATTCTCTCCCACCATGCCACACTCCTCCATTTACACCTTCCTTCCATCTTTTACGTCCCTTAATGCCTCACATATTTTCCACATAGACTGCGATGCGGCCGCCATAAGGGCATCCCGAATGCTGGCAAATCCCCCGTTTTAAAAACGGATCACTCCTACTCCATTCAATGTGCCCCTCCCTGCTGTTTATCATTTATATTTTCTTTTGTGTTCTGTGACACCATTCTCATTTTTTCGCTTCTTCCCAAGTTTCTAGTTGTTTCATCGCACTAACACTTTGCCCACTGCTTGTGGCGAGACATTTTCTCTCCCAGTTGATCCCCAGTAAGCCAAACCCAGTCCCCACCAGCCCTTGAGTTATCTGGCTGCAACCATAAGGCAGAAATACATGAAGCAATAACCACACGTTTCTGTTCATAGCTTGGACTAAACGATGCCTGGACAAGGTGACTCACTGATCCACCATGAACACTATAGTCAGCACGACGGAGGAAACCATTATTTACATGAAACTGACTTTGCAAAGGGTTAAGAAATGGAGGTCGAGAGTGGAAAACGACACATCATGCAGTCCTTCACCTAAATGGGTGGGGACAGGGGTGGGTGTTAAAAAAAACGAGACATTTTCCTTACTGTGTCCGTGATGTAAAATTCATAGGCAGTCGGGCGAGATTGGTATAGTCAGTGATAAAAAAAAAAAAAAACGCTACCCCACTCAGAAACTCAGTTCCCGGCACTGCAAGAGCCAGCCCATAAAAAAGCAATTTTTTTTTTTAGAAAAACACAATGAAAATAGATCGACCTCCACCAAGACACAGACTCCATAAATTTAAATATATACCTTTAAGGATTTTGTAAACACCTTCCAAGGTACATCAGACATAAAGCTGCCATATTTTATTTTTATTTATTGAGGTCAGGTCTGCAGACTTTGTGTTTTAGATCATCTTTCATCATGCTTCACAATCAGAAAAGTACGTCTCTGAACATCTTCTCTGTTGTTCACACAGATATAAAATATGCTTGACTAATGTTCCTCAGGCCCACTGGGGAAATCACAGTTTTAAATAACACTGCTCTGTGTTTTCAAATGTCTGTGCTTCATAAATTTGATTTTCTTGTTTTTATTGCTTATTTTTTTTCCTCCAACCATCCACAACAAACACAAAAATGATTAATAAAATCACATTCTTTATTAGTCTACTATGGAACAGGAAGAGGCTCAAAAAATACATTTGTGAATCCACAAACTGCATTCATTTTGCCTCTGAGGTCATCCCGAAATGCCAAATGTGTCATCTTCAAAGAACGTACGGCAGTTACATCAAAGTCCGTTTTCAGCAGAAATGACACGTCTCTGCCATGTCCCCCTGCACCTCGAGAATAAACTCAAAGTGAGGGGGGGAAAAAAAAAAAAAAAAAAAAAAAAAACACTGCCGGGGGACGCTATAAAACCGCATTCTCTAATGGACCGATGTGCTCGTGTTTGTGTGTGCACGTGCAAGATCATGCATATGCTTTTGTGTCACTGGCTGTCTGGGCACATAACTCAGTGTGTGTGTCAGTGTGTGTGTGTACAACCTTTTCTTTTAGTAGTCATTGTTTGGTCTGCATTAGTTGTATGTTTTGGAAGCATGTGTAAGACAAATTTGACTGTGGAAGACCAAACTAATAAGGTGGACCTAGCAGTGACCCATGAAGAGTCGGCTGTCATGACAAGCACGTAATCAACACTCCACGGAGGACAGAGTGCAGCTCAGGGCTTCAGGCTCTAGGCTTTGGGCAGGTCTTTGTGGTTGGGGGGGAAAGGGGCCAGACCATATCTTTCACTCTCATCTTTCTTCCAACAGAGCAACAAAGTAAAGAATGGGGAGGGTTTGGGGTGGGGAGGGAGTCAGTTCAGGACAGCCTGTCACAACACCACACCAGACCCTGAGAGCTGCCTGTCAAGATGTCCTCCTTAGTAGCTGCTGAAGTCATCTCACACAGAACAGGACGCAGAAGGTTACGATTCTGTTTAAACAAGTACAGGAGTCTGAAGAAAAAGTACTCCATACCCCGCCACATGAATCATTGGAGTGCCCATGCCGTTCGGCAGAACGCAGAAGTAGTCCAGGTACTATAATCATATCCGTACATAAAATATTATCCCTAAAGTCAGCAGAGAAGCTCATACAGCACAATACAATTCTCTGAGCTGGAGAGAAATTATTTACAAGGAGAAGGTGCACTAAAATCCTGTAATCGATGATGACAAAGCCAACTGCCCGAAGGCAGCACCTCAGGTGTGCTGAAACATAATACCTTAAGCCCCTGGCTCCACCCGGCGCTTCACCAAGTTCCACACTATGCTGCAGTGCTCAGAGTTGTGTGCAAAGTCTCAGGCAAACAGAACCCGCATGAATCAGTCTAGAAAGAATGAAGCAGATCAAAAAGTTCTGTTCTATCACCTGCCATTACGTGTTGGACTCTAAGCACTCAACTATCATACTTTACGACAGACCATACTAGTACAAGCAGAAAGATTTTCCCAGCATGCATAGCTAAATGCATTTTCAAATATATCTCATTAAAACACAGAGAAACAGGAAATGGCAAGGTCTAGAAGTAGTAAATGGTAAGATGGTAGTTTACATTTTAATTATAATTTTTCATTACAAATATTCTATAGAAACACAGACTGCAAAAACAAGGCATGATGTAGAGGGGGAAAAAGGTGCTGAGGACAAACCAGGAAGTCACAATTGTATGGGATGGTCAGGGGGGTTAGTGTCCAACAGCAACAACAGACAGCCAAGGAGCATGTGTGAGACAGCAGGAAAATGAACAGGAGAGCAGTCAAAAATTCACACAGTGAACTGAGATTGAACCCAGACTTTCCCTCCCCACCTAGGGCAACCACACCTGCCACGTTCCACAAACACCCTTACCATAAAGCCCTCCAGAAACTGAACCTTTCTTATCTACTGTTCTTTCACAATACGCACTTCTCTATAAATGTGTAAAAAAAAAAAAAAAAACAGAAACACAGCCTTTAGATGACTTAATGACTCCTACCAGGGAGACGTGTCCACATCGTGGTTTCCCGTATAAGGCAAAGACCTCAGAGCACCTGGTTTTGGCAAAGTTTTATTCAAAAAACAAAAAGAAGGCAATGATGGTCAACAGAGCACCTCGCACACTCAGCAACAACTAGCAAAAAAGACCTACAGCATTCCACATCAGGCACTGGCCTCCTGTTATACAACTGTCACACATGGCCCAAAGATACATTCAGACATTCATATTGCATTCCCCACTTATGACATTTAACCAATTACGTCACATTTAACCAACTGCATCTCATCTGCCACCTATGATGTTTAACCAATCACATTTGCACACATCCTCAGACCATCTTCTGCCAAAATTCTGTAACAGTCTCAATTAGCTCTGGTTATTTGCTACTGTTATCTTTATTTCATCATGCTCCTGTTTCTTGGGGCTTCAAATATTGCTGGTGCAGTGGCCTTGTCAAAATTTTTACAACAAAACACAGAGGTCTACAGAGGCCTGAAAATGAACATGCAGAGGCCTAAGATAAAATGTGGTTACACAACTTTCCACATAAAGTTGTGTACTTAACGATTACATGTGGAAATATGTCAGGATTATATATAAAAATGTGTCATATATATATCAGACATCAGACATCTCGGTCCAGAAGAGTGCAGTCCTAGGAACAGCAAAGATACTGCGCAGAACCCTCAAGCTCCCAGGCCTCTGGTAGAGGACCCGAGCTTGTGATGGATAAGACCGCCCGCGGAGGGCGAGGGGACAATTTTTTTTTAATATATATAGTTAATAAATTGCAAATGTATTGCTTTTCTTAATTTACTATGAGCATGACAGTTGGCAAAACCAACCAACTGGCAAAATTTTGCTCAAATGATAACTTATGGCACACTCACACAATTTTTGGCTTTCTCACCCGTCAACACATCAGCACATTGTCCTGCTAAATTCATTACTTAGTCAATCAACTAAGTATAGATGACAGATCACACCATTCAAACCTGACACTTTTAAAGCATCTCACACATTGTAGTCTATCCAACCTTACATGGGGCAAAAATAAAATTTCAGTCAAGCATCCCCCATTTATTTTTCATTTATTTCTCAAATAATAATAAACACCAAACAATGACTCAAATATTGCAGGAAACCACACAGGGCAAGGTTTTTCCAGTATGCTCTTATTATATTTACAATTCATGGGATACTCAAGCCCAAGAAATGATACATCTCTCAACAATAGAGTACATTAGCCAGCTAAATTTTTCATTGCTTCAGTAAAGATATCATGGATCCTTCACACTTCTAAAGAAAATCAAATGATAGAATTGTGTTCAACCTCAATGGGGAAAAGTCTGCTTTATACTCCCATTTTTGTGTGTTTGAGTCCACATTTACAAAATGGGCTGTCCAATAATTGCTTTATTTAAAAGCGTGTCTTACAAAATCTACTACATGGTTTTAATAAACATGGATTGGAAGAATAGTCAGATTCACGTTTGTTTTTATGATGGAGCCAACATGCCATTACAATTTAAACTAGATGAGTGCCTTGAAATCCTATTTATGAAAATCACTTATTTTAGAATTAGTGTTTAAATTGAAACAAACACACTTTATGTTTTCATAATTTCCATACAGTTGTTTCATTTACAGCGAAACAAGCATGACTCATTGCAAAGCCTTGCAAGTTACAGAATATAGAAGCAAGATATAGAGAATGTCTAGTCATAGACTTGTTAACAAATCCTCTGAGGTTATTCAGTGTAAAACGTACTAATAAATTGAGAAAGGCATATTCATAATATTAAGAACAGAAGCATGGAATGGACTTAAAGAGACCTGGTATTTAAGACTTGGCTGTGGCCTACTTTGTTGGTAACTCAGTTCACATAAGAAAATTCAAATAACTTTGGTCTTGGCAATAGTCTCATCTGACAAGTCTTTGAAGCTGAACTTCTATTTGAGATTGTTTCTAGATAGTTGCCATCTGACTTAATGCTAAAGGATTACTAAAAGACAGGGGAAGCAAGCGGTCATCATAACACAACCTGTAGTAATGCTGTCATGGAAATTTGTGATGTCAAAAAGAATTCACATTAACAAGCTATCACATGAACACCGTCAGCCCTAATAAGTGGGTATAGAAAGGAATCACCCCCTACATTTTGTTGCTTTGCAGCCTGAAATGAAAACAGATACAGTTTTTGTTTATCCAGCTGTATTTACCCAGTGCAACTTACAACATCAAAGTGAAAGATATAACACCATTTCTGGACCTTAAAAAATTGTGGCACAGTGATTTGTGTTTTACCTAGGAGGGGTCACTTGTTCTGGGGATGTTAAGTTCTTTTAGGTGTCACTACACCTCCACAGCAGCATCTGCTGCCACTTTGTGGGTCTGCTTGTTGTGCTCCACGCTGGCATCTAAATTATGCCATAGATTTTTACATACAAAATGTAGGGAAAAGCCTCTATGTTAGTAAGTATTGAAATAGTGATGCATGCAAGCATAAAAACAAACATTATATACAATGCACCAAGCTGAAGAATTTTTTTAATAATGATGATGATGAGGAGGAGGAGAAGAAAGAGGGGAATGATGAGCATGATGAGAAAAATGACAAGCATGCTTTGCCTTTAGTCTTTTTATGGCCTCTGTTGCCCTTTGATGGCTACATAAACCCAAGGTCTTAAACCTTGGATACAGCAACTGTAGCCAGTTAAGATGCTCATGCCTTTAATGTTTGAGAGCCTCTTTCTTAATAACCTTATCATTTTATATAATCTTGTATTATCTGGAGACATTGCTGTGCTCAAGGTTGATGTATCCTCCTGTACTGAATGTTCAATAATTTTTAAAACAGGTATGACCTTAGACACCCTCTTCTCCTCTGATAATTCAATGGTGACACAATTTAAACTTGCCAACACTCTGAGGCACTGCTTTTCGTGGTTATATTTATTTGCTGTCAGAGGTTGCATGTCTGTTGCTAATGATGCTAATGCAGCTCCTACCAATTCTCACAAGTCATTAAGGAGTGTGCTATTCCAGTGAGTGTCCACGTCTTTAATAAACTTTACTGTTTAACGTCCCACCTGCTCCTTCACCTGCATACACCTTTCCTTAGGACAGAAGACGACAGTCAGATATACGAGAGAAAATTATTACAGTAAGAACAAAAGTTTTCCATGTGGTAAAAGTTAGATATTATTTAGAGAGTAAGTACCTTTGCTGTAGTGCTGGATCTGAAATATCCCACCATCTCTTGTGCAACAGTGCAGGTATATATAGGGTTCTGCTCCAGCATTGTCTTTTCCACCAGATTTATGGAAGATGTTATGCAAATTGCATGCTTCAGTCAGGGATGCCTCAAACATGCTATTAGCATCTGTGGCAATGCAGGTCACCCTTTGCCTTATTCCCCATTCTTCCATAAGGGAGGTTTTATTCTTTTCAGCACTATGGCTGCGTGGGAATTTACCCACTCTCAACAGCAAGATTTTCATTTTGTTGTAATCTAAGAAATGACGTCACTGCTAGGAATATGTCCATATTAACGGGCGTCCACATATCAGAAGTGAGACTTACAGCAGTTTCCCTTTGAATTTGAGCTTCAGCCTTGTCCATCAACTCCTTATAATTGGACTCCAGCATCACCTGTACAGTCTGAAGAAGAAAAAAACAGTGACTTCCAAACATTAACTGTGTCTCCCAATAATTTCATTTTCTCATACACCCATAGCTAGTATGGAGAATATAGGTTTGGCCCAATTTGTTAACAAACGGTGTGATTCCTTCATCCTCCAGTGTTATAAATGGTTGTGGATCGTTTACAACTATGTTTATTAGAGCCTCATCCAGATGTAGCTAAAGGCTTTGAAAAAACACAATACCAAAGTTATATATCGATGCATTTGCTTTTAGAGTACTCTAAAATACGTCCCTTCACATAGTAGGTAAATAACTATTCTGAACATACCATGGCATGAAGTAGCTTGGCTGGTTTCTCTCTGTTCTTCATGTAAGGCTCTGTAATGCTGTAATATGGATGAGGTGTTCTGGTGTTGGTATTAACTTTTTAGTATATAAGAGACACCTCACCTGTGAAATACATACACATACACTACCCAACTCTAAGAAGTACAACATGCAAGATTTAGCAAAGGCTTGAAAGAATTCAGTTCAATTATCCATCCATCCATCCATTCACAATACTGCCTTCACCAATTCAGGATCACAGGAAGCCTGGAGCCCATCCCAGGAGACACAGGATACAGGGCAGGGGAAAGCCTTGGCAGGGTGCCAACCTACCACAGGGCACACACATGCCACAGGCAATTTTCAAACACCAATCAATGTAACCTGCAGGTATTTGGACCATAGGAGGAGAAAGCCCACCAAGCATGGGGAGAACATGCAAACTCCTCAAACACAGACCCATTGCAGGAACCGAGTCCTTGGCTTAGTTGATGTGAGGCAATGGTGTTAGCCACCACGCCACCATGCTGCCCAATTCAATTCAGTTCAGTTCAATTCAGTTTATTTTTATATAGCACCTTTCACAACAATATTATCAAAGCTAACAGAAGTATGTAGCAGTAGTATGTAGTATTTAGCACTAACAGAAGCAAATAAGAAAATATCAGCTAAGTATATATAATAAGCACAGTTAACCAGTACAATTGAAAGTAATACTAGTCAATAGCAATGCAGTTATTTTATAAACAAAAATGCACTCACTGTACTGTCTTATCCAATTCAGCGTTAGGGGAAGCCTGGAGCCCATACCAGGAGGCAGAGCGTGCCAAGACACCACAGGGCACAAATACACAACAGGCAACTTGCAAACACCAATCAATCTAACCCACATGTCTATGAACCATGGGATTAAACCAGAGAACCCACCAATCACAGGAAGAACATGCAAGCTGTATAAGCAAAGGTCCAAGGCAAGAGTCAAACCCTAAGCCCAGGGGTTACAAGGCGACAGCGCTAACTGCCACACCACTGTGCCACCTCAGACAAAAATGCCATTTATCCCAAATTAAAATAAAAGACACATAAAGAAATCAGCACTGTTTACATTGTGAATAAGAAGAAATGCTATTTAATGTCATTTGCAAGCACTGATGCAGGTCAGTAGAAATTATTTGTATAATAAAAACAAGCTGTGAATAACAATGGCTGTCATTAAAATGACTTTAACCCAAGACAAAAACAGTTGGCTAAACTGTAAACATATGGAAACATTGTCATAAATAGCCGTACATGTTCCATAAAAGTAAAAATGGTGGGAAAACAAAGTAAGCATAATTCTCAACACTTATTAACTTCACTTTACTACTGAATAAAAATCTCAGTGAGTTTGTCAAAGTGCCACAACAACCCCTAGTGGACACCCTAGGTACATTCCAAAATTAAGGGTGACATACAGTGGAGATCAAAATTAGAGAACAATTTATGAAAACTTGATGTTTTTAGAAATATTGTAATCTTCATTGCTCAACATTTGAAGGAATTTTTGTTGTGGCTGTACCATGCTAATAGAACAGCGTTTTACAAAATAACCAAGGCACTTAAAAAAAAAAAAAAAAAAAACCCATTATTTAGTAGAAAACACAATGATCAAAATTAGAGAACAGCCATGACTGTAGCACAGAGGAAGATTACAACTAAAATTTCTGAAGGTACCAACAGTAAATTAGTATGAAGTGTCCAGGCCCTTGGTCTGAATGGCTTCAGCACATCTGTGGCCACGGGGCATCACTAGTCTCTCACGCTGCTCTGCTGTGATTTTGGTCCACTCTTCTTCCAGTCTCTTCCACAGTTCAGTGACTGTAGTGGGTTTCCTGGCCATAACTTTGTCGCCAAGGATTTTCCAGAGGTTTTCTATTGGGTTTAGATCAGGACTCTGGGCTGGCCATTTCATTATTTCAATGTTTTCAGCTTTTAGGAACTGCTTTACCCATTCTGCTGTGGACAGGGGGCGTTGTCGTGCATGGAAACTGCTGGCTGATTGGCTGATGAACACAGGGAAGTAACTGCATGTTGTCGAAGGGTCTGATAAACATTTGCATTCACTCTGCCATGTAGCTGTACAAGAGGCCCAACTCCTGCTGCAGAAAACATCCCCAAACCATGACGCTTCCCCCTTCACCTTTCACTGACTTCTTTACACACTTTGGGTTCAGTCTTTCCCAGCTTGATGACAAACATAATGTTTCCCATTGGACCCAAATAAATTAAACTTGCTTTCATCACTAAAGTGAAATTTTGGACCAGTTCTCCTCTGTCCACACAACATGCTCCTCAGCAAAGGTTAGTCTAGCCTTTTGATTCTTCCTGCTAATGAGAGGTTTGGTCACTGCAGAGTGGGCTTTCAGTCCAAATTCTCTTAAACATTGAGACACTGTATGGC
Source organism: Chitala chitala (assembly GCA_025773905.1). NCBI lineage: Eukaryota > Metazoa > Chordata > Actinopteri > Osteoglossiformes > Notopteridae > Chitala > Chitala chitala. The sequence goes on from JABJVR010001703.1 coordinate 11,127, forward strand.
GAGACAGATCCTTACTCTGTTCAGCGCTGAACTGGCAAGCAATCCCAACTGCAGTGTTGAACCGACTGCCCATTGAGATTCTCCACATTATCCTGTCCTCTCTTGCATTTGTCTTTCATGTACAACCAGCTTCATCTGGACAACCTGGTGCCGGAGGGTTTCAGTCACTTTAGAACAGCTCACCATCTTGCAAAGTCGGTGAGAACTGGAAAGTCAGGCTGCCAGTTAAATAGAGTTTGTCAGATAAAGAAATTGGCACCAGGTGCCAGACTAACACCGGTAACTCGGAGGTATCTGAAAGTGTTCTCTAATTTTGATCAGTGTTCTTTTTCAAATCTCATTTAAGTTTTTTATTCTGTTCTTCAATATGTATGTAACTTGTGAATTATGCTTAAAAACTGCTCTTTTATTCCTGTTTAGATAATTTAAAATAGGACTAAACAGTGACCTTGAAATTTTGTAAATTGTAGGTTGTTCTCTAATGTTGGTTTCCACTCTATGTAGTAAATGTTTGTTATTAACTGCAGAACACAGTGGTGCAAATATACACTATTTTGACAATTAAACATACAACACAAAATTGTTACAGTTCAAAAACACACTTTTAAGAGAATGCAAAATATTTAAGTAATTATTGAAGTTAAAAATACATCAAACTAGATATGTATATATATATATATATATATATATATATATATATGTGTGTGTGTGTGTGTGTGTTTCTCTAAAATCATCTTCTCATCAATGAAGTTTGACTCATGCGGTGATGCACTCACAAATTATCTGCAAAACTCAATTAAAACTGTGAAAAACACTATTGTCCTTTTTGACTGATTTACAATAGCACACTGACATGTAAGAATGCAGATTAATAGATATGTGAATTGAAACACATACTTAATTTCACAGTTTTTTACTCATTCTGAGTTCCGTTTAAGGAGCACTCTGCCACCTATTTCCTTTGACTGCACTTAAGGACATGGCTACTTGGAGAATATCAGATGTTACCACAGCATGGAAAATGGTGTTGATACACTGCTTAATATGACCAATGACTGTAGTTTACATCTCCTCTGATGTCTTGTTATTGCCTTTCCTCTTCTTTTTCCTCCTCTCTTTCCCTTTTCTCATGTGTCCTCTTTCTCTTAAAAACATGTGTTTGCCTTGCTGTCTACATGTATGCTGCAGTTGGGATAAGTCAATCCTATTATCTTATTCATGCCATCATAAACATACAAGGAAAAGACTGGGCTGCATTGAAACAAAGAGGATTGTGCGTTAACTTTTTTCAGGTATTACAGCTTGTGTTAGTATAGTACATGACAAAGCAATCTAACTGCAAACATGGTTAATATGGCTGAGGGACAGAGGGATAGAGGCTGTGTTTAGGTTGTTGCAAGAAAAAAAAAATGGAGGCACAACATATTGCCTGCCTTTGTGACATGTATTTAGAGTTTTGTTAAAAGAGGGTATCAACAGATGACTATTGTTTGTGTTTACAGAGTTTGGTTCAAAAAACCAAGAACAGCGTTTCAGCAATTGTGAAAAAATGTAATAAAATCAAAAAATCTAAAAGAAAAATGCAGTAAGAAATCAGTAAAACCATCCAATAATAATTTCTATAGGCCAATACATGATGTAGTGAGAAAGTAACAAAAAATGGTTTAAAATGTAATGGAAAAAGGGAGACATATGTACGATAAATAACATAATAACTATTGATCTGAGGCATTTACAGGAAAGGTCCACATACCATACAGACATCTAACAGAAAGTCCATTAGCATGACAGAGAAACATACTATACAGATATCTAACATAAAGCCCATTAGCATGACAGAGAAACATAGGAGTTGTAGATATTGGCAAACAAAAAAATAATATTCACAGAATCATAAAACACTAATGATGAAACAGAACATATAATAATGGACAAATACTTGTAAAATGTGTAGTAATAAAGTATATTAAAAAAGCATTATGGACTGAAAGGAGCAGGATGTGATGGCATATGAGGAAAATGAGAACACAAGGCAATATGTGTAATCTGAGGGACTGAGATCTGGAATTCTCACTTTGATTTTATCACTCCGGGATAAGTACTAAATAACCTTATTTAAAGTAATAATGTAACCCATGGAACAAAATGTAAAATTAAATTTGCTAAAAGCCTCTAAAAATGTCTCAAAAAAAAGACAATATAGTTTATACATTGGCAGAAAATGTGCTGATCATTGTAACTGTTTCTCGTGCAGCTAAAGTCATTAATTTAACAGTTTTAATTAAAACAAGGAGAAATGGAAAGCATAACATGCCTCATCTTAACTAATGTATTTTGGAATGCTCCTGCTAGCAAAAGCAAATAAAGGACAACAACATTCACTGTAATGGGATAACAATTATGAGTGGTCCATTGCATTGGGACTGCTGTGTAATGACTCTAATGCATGTTAGAGCATCATGCTGGAAACCTTAGAAGAGCAGCCATTTATACACTGATGACATATGAAGCATATTGATTGAAATGTTGAGGACTAATGTTTGATGGTTCAACTGAAATGGAAAAATCAAAAATAATTCTAATGTACTAATAAGCTTTGTAAAACTCAGAAAACCAGAAGATTATTATTTAGAACCCTTATAGACTGCAGCTAATGTGCAAGCCCTCAACCAAGACTGCGCTGCAAACCCTTCACAGAGCGGTATAAACATTCTGTGCATTCCACATCAAAGCCCATCTTATATAAGGATGAAACAGAATGGAGAGATGTGCAAATGGTGCTGTCTTATCATTTATTTTTAGAAATAGTTTTGAACCTAAAGGAAAGGTAACAGGTGGTAATATAGGTTAGAGAGTAAAACAGGTATGCGTTTGTACTTATCTGTCAAACGTGAGGCTTGGACAGCACCAAAAGTGTAGCTTATCAGTAAAGCACAATGTACGCTGGACGTAGCAGTCATAAACATAAAGCACATACGGACATTTTTTTGTTTCATCTTTTTTTCTTTATTTAATCAATAACAAACATACACAAGAGAGGTTTGAAGAAGAACTAACCCACCAAAATAACAATAATCACAAAACCCCAAAGAATATAATAAACTACAAAAAGCATTCCCTCCCACCCCAAAATATGCAATCCCAAAACAAAAAAAAAAACATAATAATAATAATAAAAAAAGTATAAATAAATTTAAAAAAAATAATTAAATAAAAAACTCCAAACAAGAAAATAAAAAGGAGGGGGCAAGATGTCAAGGGGGAAAAGTCAGCCAGGAGGTAAACATTGCAGTGAGTAAAAATAGTCAATGAATGACCGCCACCTGTTAGTAAAATGATCCAGTTTGCCTCTTATAGAACACCGTATTTTCTCCACTTTCAAAAAAAAACATAATGTCCTTAAGCCACTGAGAAATAGTTGGTGCTCCAGGAGACTTCCAATGACTCAGCAGTTGACGCCTAGCAATTAAAGATGTGAATGCGATCACATCCAGCTGGCACGCACTATAGCAACAAAAATTAACTGGAACACCAAAAATAGCCACACCAGGACAGGCAGCAACTTTAGAATTAAGAACCACAGACAAAATTCTAAAATTTTCACACCAAAATCTGTGTAATATTGGACAAAGAAAGAACATATGACTTAAATCGCAAGAGGAATTAGAGCATCTATCACATCTATCATTAACAGTAGGATAAAATTTAGCTAATTTCACGTTACAAAAATAAGATCTATACACTACTTTATACTGTACAGGACTCAGCGGGGCACATATCGAGCTGGTATGTACGTGCCTCACGACACAAACCCACCATGCATTAGAAAATGTCATCCGCAATTCACCCTCCCATGCCACCTTGGCCTGATCAACAAACGGTACATGGAGAGGGAGGAGGAGATTATAAATTTTAGATAGTAATGACAGCTGTTGTTGCTTTAAAAGCAGCAAATCCTCCCAGGGTTCCCGCGATGGCATCCTCACAGAGCCTTGAAACAACGATGCAGCACAACGTTGTATCTGAAAATATCTAAACATATGAGTAGAAGGCAAATATTGATACCATATCAATATTTGCCATTGATACCATATTCTCAGTGTTGCCAGCACCACAGGATTGGCCATATAGGTATAGGGAGTAAGAGGTAGGGAGGACGTAACGAGGGCAAGCAAAGATGATTTAACACATAACTGAGCCTCCAGTACAACCCACTGAATTTCAGAACAATCACACCAATATATTATCTTATGTATATGAGCAGCCCAATAATAAAGTCGAAAGTCTGGTAAGGCAAGACCACCCTGAAATTTACATCTTTGAAGCAGTCATTTGGCAATCCGAGGAGCCCTCGCACTCCACAGGAAACTACCAATAACTTGGTCTAATGATCTAAAAAAACTTTTAGGAAGGAACACTGGAAGACATTGACATAGAAACAGGAATCTGGGTAGAATGTTCATTTTAACTGTATTAATCCTCCCTATCAATGACAATGGTAAAGACTGCCATTTATTGAAATCCAATTTAATATAATTCAAGTAATAGTCCAAAATTTGGCAGAGAACAAGGAGGGTAGAGAACATGTCACATTAATCCCCAGATATTTAAAACCAGATTTGTTTATCTTGAAAGGGATATCTTGTTGGTCAAGCTGTAACACAAGATTATTAATGAGATAACACTCACTTTTTCAAATATTAACTTTATACCCAGAAAATCTACCAAACCATTCTAACAAGGAGACAATCGCAGGGATACTGGATACTGGGTCTGATATGTACAGCAACAGCTCATCAGCATAGAGCACCACTTTAAAAAAGGAATTGGCACGTGGGATTCCCTGCCAACTAGAAGAGAATCTCAAAGCCATTGATAACGGCTCAATTGCAAGAGCAAATAGCAGAGGAAAGAGTGGACACCCTTGGCGAGTCCCACGAGACAGACCAAAGTAACGTGACTGAACATTATTGACATGAACACTGGCAAGAGGAGAGGCATAGAAAAGCCGAATGCATGAAATAAACCCCTGACCAAAACCAAATCTCCTAAGTACCTCGAAAAGATAACACCACTCCACTCAATCAAAAGCCTTTTCAGCATCAAGTGACATTACGACCTCAGGAACAGCCACAGACTCTCCAGAGTATATAATATTCCAAAGCGTACGAATATTAGAAAACATCTGTCTCCCCTTAATAAATCCTGTTTGGTCAGCAAGTATGATATTCGGCAGTATCTTTTCTATTCGGCTTGCCAGCACCTTAGCCAATAGTTTCGCATCCACATTCTGCAATGATAAAGGCCGATAAGAACTGCACAAAGTGGGATCCTTGTCCTTCTTCGAAAGCAATATGCAGATGCCTGAGTTAGAGTTTCGGGGAGAGAGCCATGTTGCAAAGACTCATTGTACATGTCTACTAGCAATGGAGCCAACTTACGTCGGAACTCCTTAAAAAATTTGAGTGGGACATACGGATATTTTAACAGCCATCATGGTGGACAGAGCTAAATGCACCTAGGACCATGATGCCTTTGTGCTGTTGGACCGGTTGTATGTGAGTCTGATTATTTTGTATTATCTCAGACTTGTCTAGGACATGGTTTTAGGCTAAACTTGTCTTGATATTTCATCGGTCTTACCAAATAGGGCATTTGGTCTCAGCCTGACTCTGTCTGTATTTCTATAACATTAAAATTCTTTGTATTTTCATTTATTTTACATAAAGAATTTTCCTAAAACAGCCCAAAATTGTCAACTCTGTGTGCACACGGTGTTTGTGTGGTTGTGTGTGCCCTGTAACCCTGTGATGGGCTGGCACTATGTCCAAGGTGCACCCTGCTTTGCCCACTAAGCTGCCTGAGTTAGGCTTCAGGCCACTCACAGTCTTATGAAACATAAGCAGCTGCAAAATGAATGGATTGATGGAATTATCCCTCAAACACCATGCTATATAATCAAGCATTTACATGAATTATGAACAAGGTGTACCCGTTTTCATTATTTACAAAGGGTGACCACTATACAAGTTGGAATATATTAGTAACATAAACTAAAAACATATAGCAACACGTACTAAAATATAAATATATAGTAACATATACTAAACTGCAAATAACGTAAGGAATTTGTATATATGAATATTATTGAACGCAAACTGCTTAGCACTAAACACAGATAAAACTGAAATCTTGTTGGCTGGGGGTAATGATCTTACTAGGAGCACTTTCAGGTCAGCCCTCAATGCTGCTGACCTCTATTAGCGATCCAGTGCACAATTTAGGCATCAGTCTAGACTCAAATCTTACCTTTGGCTCTCGTGTTAGTGCAGTTTCACAGATATTCTTCCTGTAGCTAACAAATATTGCTAGGCTGCACTGCTTTCTTAATGCAGAAGATACAGTAAATTATACATGCTTTTGTCAATAGTCGATTAGACTAATGTAATGCTTTACTGTCTTGATGTACTAACCAAACACTAAACACACTGCAGTGCATCCAAAACACAGCTGCTAGAATTATGACTAGAAGCAGAAAGTACGACCATGTAAGTCCTATACTGTCATCACTCCACTGGCTCCCTGTTAAGTACAGAACTGATTTCAAAATTCTCTTCTTAACATATAAGGCACTGAAAAGCAAGGCACCAGTATATCTGTCAGGGCTGATTAACACTTATACCCCAAATTGTTCCCTACGATCGCAGAATGCAGGCCTTATTGTTCCATGTGTAGATAAAAGTATTTACTTACAGAGTTTACTTACAGAGTCCCTAGTCTATGGAATAGTCTACCTGTATACGTACAGGTTACCGAATCTGTCTCAGTCGTTAAATCCTGACTGAAGACCTAATTTTTTGATTTAGCCTTCCCACGACAGTCTCCATAGCTCACTGTAATTACTGCTGCTGGCACAAGCTGTACGTCAACATAACTGTAATATTTTGCTATAGCACTGCTAGTGTTTGTATTATTTACTAACCCCTCTCTAAATTCTCTCCTTGTGCATGTGTGTACCCAGTGCCTGCCTGGGCACCATCTGAGTGGGATTCCTTGTCAGAGCTGCTGACTCGTAATCTATCCCCTTGGATGAAACTTTGCCCGAGGGCTACCAAAGGCCATTGAGAGTTGCTTCAACACCAGGAGCAATGTAGGACTAAATTGTGTTATTTATATCACAGTGCTACTTACATTCAAAGTCTCAATAAGTACCAGTTTACTCTGTAATGTTAGTTTGCCCAGGAGGGGCTGGGCAGCCAGTCAGCCTTGGGCCCCCAGAGGTTGTTTTTCTCCACAGGAGGTTTTGGTTCCTCTCCTCCATTGTTGTCTGGCTTCATTTGTATTTATTCCTCCTGTTTATTCTGTAATACCTGCAATTTCTTGTGTAACATGCTTTGAGGCACATCGTTGTAAAAGGCACTACATAAAAATAAATTGAAATGAATTGAATATTAGACCCTGTATAAAAATTTATAATAATTGCATAAAATAATTAAATAACTAAATAAATAAGAATGTACAAACAGGCTGTGTAAAATTTAAGTGTAGTTATACCAGTCTGCAT
>JABJVR010001704.1:0-18687 GCA_025773905.1 Chitala chitala
GCACGCACACACACACACACACACACACACACACACACACACACACACACACACACACACACACACACACACACAAAAGGTTAATTCCCACCTTGTTTACCTGGGGTTCAAAAACTCATGGTGTGCGTGATGATCGTGCTTGTCAGTTGCTATCAGTGTATAACAATTCCACCCACAATGCATTTCAAACGCCCGCATCTACCATCATCAAGCATAACAATACAAGAGATAGACACTATTCTTTCTTTTCTTAGAAAAATCACAATAATCAAATCTTTATTAACAGCCTGCTTCATTTTACTACATTGTCAGCAAGCAAACAACATAATTGTCACCAGCTAAATTGAGTACAAAATGTATTACCTTAGATACATTTTAATGTTACACACTGCACAGGAATATAAAATGGATATTGTTCTCTCTCAGGAGCCCAAAAATTTTTTTCTAGAATGACGCTTTGCGGCTCTGAGGAGATGCACAAATTGAACTTCACAGTACAGTAACGTGGTGGACAGTTATTTCACTTGGTCACAAATTCAGTTTTATCAGAATTGTGTGACAAATGTTATCTCACATGAAATCCATCCATTGTGAGGTGTCCGTCTGACCAAGAGCCTGGAGGATTCAAGTCTCTTCAGCAATGAATAGAAACACCAGACTACATATTCTGTCCATAACGGCAAAGCATCTGATCCAGAAGCGTTATGAAAACCCTCAAATTCTAAGATTAGTTAAAAATCACAACATCACACATAAGCTTGGTATGCCGTCTCTGAGACCTTTTCTTCTTCCCATATGACATATTTTGCAATGGCTGGCGTAAAAAGAGCTGACTTAGATTAAATTTTACAGGCAGCAACAAAAAGGAATTATAGTTGGATGGAACAGTCAAAAAATTACTACTTTCTGGAACAATGTTTGCACGGTAATAACGACTCCAAATCATCTGCTTTCTTCTTAAAGCGCAAAAAACAAAGTTTAGAAGAACCGACACTGCATCAGGCAAAAAAATTTAAAAACATGGACAGAATGCAAAACCTTTCCTTACATCTAACATCAAGTTGAGATGAACAAAGTACCGTGGTCACATTCCAAAGGCATTCAGCTCCAACCACTTTACTGTGAATGAGTTTCTGAATAAGTTTCTCCCTGTTAAATTTTCACAACAAGATAAAAAATTATTTAGCGCCCAGGCAGTGTTTACGTCACAGTCATGTAAGGCTCTTTGAGATTCTCCTGCCAAGCTCCCATGAGTCCCACTGTTTGGTCGTGACACCTCCATCCTTACCTTATTGCATGTCATGCACTTTAACACCTAGGTGTCTCTTTAACTGTCTTTTCTGGAGCTTACTGACCTGCACTCTGCTGGATTTGCAAACCTATCACTATCCCGAGAGCTTGAACAAGTGACACAGACCTGATCTGTCATCAGAAGTTCTACCATGTCTGAGTTTTGCTACTCCCTTCAACTTTACGTGTGAACGGTCCTTCCTGCAGCATGACAGCTTTACTCGTCTCCCCCCCCCCCCCATCACGTGTTTTGGTAGGATCTACATCTCAGAAAATGAGTACATCTCAGAAAAACTCTGAAAGGAGAGCTACCAGTATATTTCGTTATTTAAATCGCTAGTTGTGAAGAGAGGACTCATTGAAAAGATCCTGATGCTAGGAAAGATTGAAGGCAAAAGAAATGGGAACAGCAGACGGTGAGATGGTTGGATAGCATCATTGATGCAGTGGAGATGAGTTTGAGTACACTCCGGCAGACAGTGTAGGAGAGGAAGGCCTGGCGTGCTGTGGGCTATGGGGTCACGGAGAGTCAGACACGACTGAATGACTGAACAACAACAAAATAACTTGCTCGTTTGTGCAAAATGTTTTACATTTCACAGAATGTACTCTGAACAAGAGGTCCTACAGCATGTCCCTGGTGAGCTTCTACTGTCTGGAAAGGACGTATTAAGAAAGAACAGTCTATTTGAAGTTCTTCAGTGGTAGCGAGGATAACTGTCGTAACAGAAATATCATTCTGGCTGCTGTTTGCAGTCCTTGAGGAGGTTCTGGTTTTCGGACATCCGATAATCTGTTTTTAAAAGGGTCATCAGTGGGTCAAAGGTAACTCAGAGGTGCAATTCTGCATCAAACACGTTTGGCAGATATGACCAGCAGACCAGCAGACACCAGCCCCCCCCACACGTGCTGGTTACATCCCATCATCAAAGTCCCGAGTTTGTGCTGCAAAACAAGAAAACATTTTAGCATCACACGGAAGCTGTTTCACGCCCTGTCCAACATCATAAAGCAACGCCGCTCCTGAAGACAGGTTGCTTAACCTGAGAATCCTCTCTGCTGCTTTCATCCATTATACGTGATATAAATCAGCCTCGTTTTACCTCTGAGCATCGTCTCTCACATGCCTGAGTTTGCAAAACCGGCTGATTTCACAAAACTGCATTACGTCCCTTTAAATGACTTTTAAAAGTTATAAAACATTGTCAGGATCCAGAAGGTTTTTCAATTGAAATCACAGACAGTATAAAGCTTTCTTGAAGAGTATTACAATTGTTTTTTTATAGATGCAGTTATCTGGGAGAAATTAAAATTTACGAACTTTACTAAAAACTAAACTTTAAATTTTTCATTTCCCCAGAATTTATTTACCTGTTCATAAATCCCTTCTAGGCTTTTGAGGCTTTTGAAGGGTAAACAAACTTGAAAGTCTCCCAGAAGAACTAATCACTAGGAATAAAGTAAAAGTCTTCAGAACAAAAAATCAGTCTGAGATCAAGGGAAGAAAAAGAAAAACGAAAACAAGTATAACTAGGTTGGTAAGTAGGCATTGGATGACAAACTTGTAGCAACTGAATTCACATTGCACAAGCTGTGAGGATTTGGCCAGTCAGCTCTACTGTTATGTTCTGCCCACTAGAAAAAATCCAGTAAAACACGGCTCAGTGTGGAATCCATCCATTGTGCCTATCTTAAAACAAACCAGTAAACACACCACATTAAACCAGCAATTTTGATTTGTGATTGTCAATAATTCTGGGATGTGCGCTTGAGCCCTGTACAAGTCCATCCCCACATACATTGGGGGGGCGTGACATGAACCAGGCCACAAAATTCCACTGAGCACTCTCCATGAGGGATGGAAGACTCTGGTGTCATTAAAACATCACCTTCCTGTTTCTGTCTCCAACGCTAATAAAAAACAGACCATAATGAATAAACCGTTAATCATCTCGGCTGCACAGTGTGTCTACATGTTAATTAATACATCTGCATCGGCACTGTCCTTCCCTCGTGTTCCCTTCTGTGTGCGCCCATCCAGTCCTCTTCCATGCAATCCTGTTAACTAGGTTTTTAACACTTAAAGCAAGCTTGGACACGCCCTTTTTTAACCACAATGCAATGCAGCCAATTTAAGATGAAACAATGGCTGTGACGGATTACACCGATGAGCTGACACGTGTGGACTAAAAGGGCATACCTGTTAAAATACAAAGGATTTGTTAGGTTATTATTCTTTAAACAATTTTAATGTGCTACAATTTTGTCTTGAATTTAATTACTTTTGCCTTAACACTTAACATGTTGGTTAAACTAGTTGTTCATTAACATTTTTTCCTTTCTTTTCTGATAAATTATGTGTCGAATTTTCCCTCAGTCCAGGGTATAATATAATGCACCCACTGCTGCAGAAGTCTTCGGGTTCGAATCCCAGCACAGCCACCTGGTGTGTGCTTGAGCAAGACACCCAGCGCCAGCTCACTGTAACACGTATGTGAAATGCTGTAAGTCGCTTTGGATAAAAGTGTCTGCTTAATAAATCAATATAAAATGAACAAATATCTTGCCTACGTTTCTGCGTTACTATTTGCCATGCGTCTGGCAAAGCAGAGAAAAACCAAACGTTTCAGAACGTGTCTGCGATGTCCCGTTAATTGATCCACACCGAACGCGCCTCTCGCTTCATCGGATCAGTAACGAAAAATCGACTTTTGCCGATTGTGTCGCTGACAGCAGTCACCGCGCCCGCGTGACGGCTCCGTTTGTCTCCGCTCCGAGTAAATAGCGCCTCTTTGTTTTCGTCCTGACAGCAGGAGTTAGCTGCGCGAAGTCTGGCATCCCTCTCCGGTTCTGATGTTCCCCCACACAATGAATTCATCCGCCGCATGCGTCAACGTCTTCCAGATGTCTGTGGGTTGTGTGGGCGGCTTTGCCTTACATCATTGTTTTATCCCCTGTGCAGCCGGTGTGACACAGGTAACGTCCTCAACACGTCCCCTGAAGTCACCTCAACATATGCACATCCACATTTATTTAATCCACGTCTCTGTAAGGCAATTACTGCTATAATTGAACACATTTCTGGATAATTACTCTGTGAGGGAAGACCGCAGTGCACTTATCTGTAGAGAGAATGCATCTATCGTAATATAGTTAAGACTGAAATGATATTAAACTCATTAGGAGGCAGGACAATCGTAAAAAAATCTGCAAATAGACAGCAGGGGGCTACAGGCTGGATTTAAAAAAAAATCGAGACAGGCAGGGTAGTGTGTCAGCGTTAATAATGCCGTGACCCTTGATTTAAAGTAGGCAAGATATGAATGAGTTTGCTCTGAAGTGATCAAAACAGCACCGGTCAGCTCAGCTGGTTCCAACATCACCACGTGTTACAGACACACAAATAAAAAATAAAGACAGCAGATGTTGCTGGCAGTGTGGTACAGTTGACTCACGCAACGTGCTCACGGGAGTCTTAGCACAGTACAAATGTGATTTTTTACATTGCTTTTCTCCGGCCTTAATCACCTCAGACATGCATTACTCAGAATGAGAGAGGTGAAACGTCACGACTGAACTTCGGGCATGCTGTGCACCAGACTCCTGCCGTGCGGCACTTCATGGCTTTTAGTTTTAACAAAGCCTGTGCCAGATGTTCAGTCATGAGGCTACCCACGTGTTTTCTCGTCCGCTGTGAAATGTAGGCTCACGTCAATGCTGCCTCGCCGAAGGGCGTTATGCGTCTCAGGGTGTGCGCTTATATATCAATATACGCTGTATAACCCCGAATATAACCCGCACTTTTTTTCCGAGAAAACTTCTGAGCTCCGTGTGTGGGTCTTATTCAAGCCCCTCATGTCGTGATGCCCTAATAATGCATAGTGGATTCGGCAACAGCGTTTCCAGGTCAGCCGAACTGGCAGCGTGATGCGGCGGCTCGTTTACACTCGAGTCCTCGGTGAAGAAGCATCAGTGTCAGTCAGCGATGAATTCAAAACAGCGTCTGGGTCATTTACTGTGAATGAGAAACTGAAATGATCGGAAATCACAATTATTATTACTTTGACCTGGGAAAGTGTTTGAAATTAGCTATTTTGAAGCACATTTGCAGAAATTTCGTAAAATTGCTAAGTAATCGTGTGTGTGTGTGTGTTTTATTTTGTCCTTAAAAATATAGGGTCTTATTCGGTGGTGGGTGGTATTCAGGATTATACGGTATATAAAATCGGCATGCCACCTGCCACCCTGCATGTCCCAAATAACCGTCTGGATACGGAAAGTTCACGAGGCCAAGAGCATCCGCTTTCGGGTGTCAGGAGGAGATGCGTCGATGTGAAATTCCATTAGCGTGTCGTATGAGGTCTCTCAGAGGTCTCTCGCTGGTTTTCACCCCTTCCTGTGCTGGTCTCACTTTGCTTTAATACCACCGTTAATTACTTACGCTTGATTGAACGTTTCAGGAATAATGTTTTGTGTCACATCAATCGCCAGTTATGAAGTACTGTACCTTTTTCATGTCTGCTGTCTGCTTTTTTTGTTTTAAAATCAAATTCATACCTTCCTCAAATAGCACTAGCCAAGTTATGCATCTTGTTGAATGTCTCTCTTCAGTTAGTGTTATCTGAATGTAATTTGGGTTAATAAGTTGCATCGTCGTTAAATAAACATTTATTGAATGATTGGAATAATAATGTTATAATTTAAATTATAAAATAAAAAAGAAATTTTCAAAATTACCATTATGCATATTAATCAAGTGACTCAAATTCACTTCAGAATTAAAAAACATATACACAAATTATAGCCTTTTACAAATGCAGTCTGCTTAACGTGACTTGAATGGTGTGATTAATTAAATCAACAGCTCAGTCAAGTCTAATTAACTAAGAGCTCAGATGGAACAAAAATACCAATTTGAGCCCTGAGCTGTGACTGAGAAAGGCCAAGTATGTGGAAAAACAGCGGTCCCAATTTACAAAGGGGGGCTGCAAAGACAGAGGGGGGGGGCTCTGCACAGGTTTGACAGAAAAAAAGTGTGTTTCCCATACAAAAAACCTGCTTTGTGTTTTTTCAAGTGCACAAGAACAGAATGATCACATAAAAGATGGTATCTGTCTTCAGCCCCCCCACATAGTCCACTCCTCTGTCAGTGGGTGGAGATGGGGGGGGGAGCAAAATTAACCCCCCCCCCCCAAAAAAAAAAACAGGTAGGCTCGTTTCAGCATCAGGAGCTATGAGCACCGTGCCTGCCTGTTCTCTTCAGATGAGTCATACTTGCACAGAGGAAGACTCCTCCACCTGTGTTTTGAATGTTCTCTTGATTTGCATGGGGGGCGGGGGGGGGGGGGGTGCAGGGATACATGGCAACAGAGTTAGCATACCCTGGAGATTCCCTTCCCAGCCTGATCGAAGACTGGAACATTTGTGCTTTCACAATCTGTTTCTTCCACAAACTCCAATTAGGCACTCATAGAGCACCTTCCAAAGAATAGCACTTGCTAAACTGCCAAAAATGATGAATGTTCTGCTAGTCTCTTTACTTTCTAGTGTATTTTTTTCAGCAGGATGTAATCGAGGGAGGGGCTGTCTCAGGGCTTACTCCCACTCGGCACCTTCACGTCTTACATTTACATAGGAAAGAATTTTCTATTTTATTCTACCGAAAATCTTCACTGTTGATTATTTTGTGCAATTAAACACAATGCTGAGATTGTAATTGTAAATATTTAGCAATACAGCTGACGTGTACCTTTTCAGGACTCGGCAGTATGACACTGTACACGTCTGTCCCATGTGAAATGTTCACTGTGCTTATTTAGAACTCATGCAACTGACTACTGTAGCAACATTACCGTAATGCTGAACGGTGTAGGATTATCCTTTCCTATAATATTTTTCCATAAAAAGGGCCTACATTATACCCCATAGGCCTATTTTGGCAAGTCGTAAATAACGCGGAATAAAACCAGGACATATTCTTCAAAAAGGCTAAATAGTTATTACTTTTGCATAAATGATTAATGAAAGGATTTCTCAAATAAATAAAAGTGCAGGTAAAAAATGAAAGTAACCTTAACGCCTGTTTTATCACGCAGCGATTTCTTTGGTTTCCAAAAGCAGCAACTCCAAAGATCACCATCCCAAAAAGAACCAGCCGAACTACTTAGGGGAGAGACGCGCATTTCTGCACTCCTTAAATCCGATGCATTTTTACAGTTTTAACAAAATTCCCCAAGTTTTAGTTTGTCAGAAAAATATTACTAAAATACCTTACAACTGGCTGAAACTATGCAAATAAAACGAAGTAATCACAGAAGTAGTACTGCGTTTGGAGATGATCTTCAGTCTTGTACCACACGCAGTTTTGAGGAGCACAAACGAGACCGAGATGGTTTGTTCCTTAGTCTCCATGTGAAATTGGCTACAGGCTTAACATTCTGGCACTTCTAACTTATCAGTCATCCTCGTTCACCTGGACCTAGTACAGGTAGTTAGAGGCCGACCGAAATTGATTTTTTGGTTTCGGCAGAAACCGAAAGTTACAAATTGTCTTTCTGACGAAACCGAAAATTTAACTACACTTTCAACCGAAACCGAAAGATCTATCACCCAAAAAAATCCCGAACACAAGATTTATGAAATATGCCATGGTGCTATGTCACTTTTATTAATAAAGAACTAACCATTAACATCACTAACCATTAACATCACTAACCGTTAACATCACTATTAACAATTTATGAACATCAATACTGTTAATTGATAATTAAATCCAAACAAACGAATATTGTAGTTAAGAAACAACAGTTTTTTCCGCATTCTCGCCCAGCAAGTTGCTACGCCGGTCAGCATACAGCTGTGCTGCTGCAAAACCAGCTGTTTACTGGCCACGCTGGTTTCATTTTCTACTTAACTAAGTTAACTCTCACCAATTCGCTATAGAACTATTAAAACAGACAAGCTTTGCTTATACGTAGCCTACTGCTGTAATTACGCCAACAGGCTAAAGCTCAGTATCAGTACTGTATTATCAGACGAGTCTCAGTAACATCACGCGTATAAACTAAAGCAGGATGTTCTAATGATTTGTCCTACCCCGTGAGAATGTGCTACCCACGCTTACTGCGCATGCGCGGATTAAAATTACGTCATCTTTCACGGGCGTTCGGACAAAGTTTAGAAAGATGACGTAATTTCAGTGTGCGCATGTGCAGTAAGCATGGGTAGGAAATTCTCACGAGGTAGGACAAATGGATAGGTGTTCCGTGAATTTATCCTACCCATAAATCTGTCCTACCCAGTCTTACTGCGCATGCGCCTCTGAAATTGCATCATCTCGGGGAACACCCCTGAGTCTATTTTATCAATCTTGCGGTTAGTATAGTATTACGTTAAATTCAATTGTATGTTTAATGCAACTTTAACAGTCTATCAGTATAAAAGTATATTTTAAGACAGAATTAACAATCTTTTTGTGTTTTTTTGTGTCTACATTGTGAAACATGGTCTGAGATAAAGCGCCAAGACACGTTGTACGTTTTTGTCCCGCTCATTGAACACGTTGATTTTTATTGTTTGTGTACTTTTATTTTGCATTTTATTGGATGTACAAATAATTACTAAGCATTTAACTAACTACCCAACTAGTGTTCATGGCTGGGAAAACATCCAGACCCTCTGTTAAAGAGCAATGTACCGAAAATAAGATATCCGAAATAAATATATAGGGACCAGTTGTACTTTTGTGTTGTCAGTTTGTCCAGTTCCACCACAGAATAAGTTTTGATTCATGTCTTCATTATGTATTCCCCCTTCAAAATATGCTACTCTGCTGCAGGCGGTAGGATTTCCTCACTATGCACTTCACCCCGTGAAATTGTGCTACCCTTGTGTGTACCGTATGATTTTTGATAATCAAAAATACGCGTTCGTTCGTATGGGTAGGATTATCTGATAAGGTAGGACAAATGGATGGTTATAACCATCATTCTGTGCTACGGGGTAGGACATTCTCACGGGGTAGGACAAATCGTTAGAACACCAGCCCACAGTCGGAGTGACAAACAGTACTACTGTAACATTTTAAAAATAGACTTTCGGTTGACGACCGAAAGTCTGTATCAATTTCGACCGAAACCGAATGTTAACTTATTGTTTTCGGCCGAAACCGAAACGACGCCGAACGACGTCATTTGCCAATTTTCGGCACCGAAACCGAATTTCGGTCAGCCCCTACAGATAGTAGAATATAAATCTTTAAGGGGGTGGAGAAGGCTCCTGTCATTGTGATGAGGGGAACAGGTTTCCTGTGAAAAGTCTAATGGGGGGGCGTCTCACATTCCAAAGCACTTTGTTGAAACGTCGATTTGGGAGAAACGTGTGCTCATCTGATCACGTTTCCAAAACCAAATCGCAGCACATTCACTTATATATGCATATATGCTATATGTTTCTGAATAACATACCCCAGGTCATAATTTTACATAAATTTTCACACCGTCCATTTTTAAACTTTAGTCTTCATTGCTTATTTTCAAAAGTAATTTTCAGAAACGGAACATTTTTTTTTTATTTCTCCAACTCACCCTATTTAATCCTAAACCCAAGACCTATCTATTCACTCTGGCTTTCAACACATAATAGAAGATCGTCATACCCATTGCTAATGTGGCTTATATGTTATATGTAGATTCTTGTGTTGTTACACACGTTACTTTGTATTGTTAATTAGTATGTGCTTTTTTTGTGTGTGTTTTACTATGTATTATAATGGTCTATGTTTCTTTATTGCTTGTATTATGTTTTTTTACGTATTTCCTTTTTATTTTGTATTTTACTTTATTGTTGTATTAATTTGTGTTTTGTTATACGTCCTGGTCAACCTGGGTTGTTTCAAGTACTAAATAAATAAACTTTGACTTCACTTTTATTTCTCAAAGGGCATTACTTTGTGTATGTTACATAATTACAAGCACATGAACGTGGACGTGATTAAAGATTTCTTTGTACAAAGACTTCATAGCGGAAAGGAGTCATAAGATGTAACTACAGTATTAATAACAAATTACTATTTACGCGTTTACCTGTGAAGAGCTACATTTATTTGTTTAACTCTGCCCTCTAGTGTCGGAGAAAAGTATTGCTCCGTGAAAATAATGAAAACTAATAACGTTAAACGCGTCTCGGAGAAGGAAGACTAGCCCACTACGGGAACACTAATGTCCACCTTTCGCTTTCTTCCGAGATACGTACAAAATATTACTTTTACAGTCAAGTGCCTACTTGCTGCCATTACAAGTATATTTCATGAGATTCTTCTGATTTTGGCATTTTAAATTACATTTAACTAGGAATTTATTTTATATAAAAAAATAAGGAACACAAACTAAAACAAAAGTAGAATACGATAAATTGAAACTATCCTATTAATTTAGTATGACATACTGCATAAAGCAGGCGTGTCCAGTCATGGTCCTGGAGGGCCTCACTGGGAGCAGGTTTTTCTTCCAACCAATTCATTCATTTTCATTAAATAAATAAATATCAATCACGTTCTAGGTTCATTCTTACGGATAATTTGCATCTGTCTCCACTTAGTTGTCTTAATTAATTTAGAGAAAATATGAGTTACAAAGAAGAAACATAAAAGTGAGACTCTTGTGCTTTAAGATCTGTTCCAAAATTAAAAATCTCACATTACAATGTTCCTCTAACAAGAAGCAATGCAGGAAATGTCAGGGTAATATAGCATGGCGTTCATTTTAAACAAGTAATCATTAACTGTGTTTAAATTGTCATGAACAGCACAAACCGGTGCCAATGACAAAGAATGCTTAATTAGGAGCAGTGAGTATTCTATAGCTGTTAAACATTATAAGGTGCAACACGTGTCTCTAAATCTTTGCCGTGCTTTTAAATTTCTTGTTTAAACTGAAAAAGTCAATAATGTTTAATTGGCATTAAGGTTCAACTAACAGCAGAAATTGGCTGAAACAAAAACCGCACCTGCTGAGGCCCCCCCAGGACTGTGATCGGACACCCCTGGCATAACGTAATAACACTGCGGTACTAACTAGTTCCCAGATGGACTCCACACAGGGACCCTCTTCTAATTACTTCTGATTATTCCAGGAACAAACCACTCTTTAAAATGTTAAAGATTTAATTTAAACGGCCTCGACAGACTAACGGGGGAAGCTGTGCAAAGCAGGAGACACATAATCACGCCGTCTTAATTAGTTCAATCACACAGCTAATTTCACGCACAAGGTTGAGGTCTCATTTAGGTCCTGTCAGGCCACATCGGCTACCTGTTCCTTTCTTGACAGCAGTTGCACTGAGTTTTTCCTGCAGTTGTTCTGATGCTGATTAACTGCAGTTTTTGGTTACATAAACTGTAATACAGTGGTTAATAAACTAAAATAAGTCCTGTAAAGGCCTCACGTGGTTAACAAGGAGTCTGTCCCAGTTAGATAACTCATTCTGGACTAGAATCTATACCCTTCAGTCTACAATATCTGCACCTCTCCATATAGTCATTGTCTAGCTGTTGATAAAATTGAAGATTTTTGTCTTTGTTTGACATTATCAGAACGTGTCTCGCCGCACCTGCCGGACTCTGCCAACGGGCAGACAACCAGTACGGATAATATTGAGTTAACGTAGACAACCGACATAGCTCCGGGTCTTCAGAGATCTTGTTAAAAAGGCCACACAGGTTGAGGTATGAAATATTGCACTGGATCAACATATATCCAGCACTTACTGCCCGCTGAAGGGGTCTGTGATGTTTGCTCCATTACCAAACTCGAAAAAGGTGTTAATGCATTTTATTGACACAGCATAATCTCACCTGTTCCAAATGGTGATTAGCCTCGGAAGGAAAATGTATTGATTAATTTTTACTGTGGGAAAAACCGCAGCTGTTAGGCCAGTATCTAAAAACGAGCACAGCGGGATTCATGTTAAAACTGACAACGTGATACCTTCTGAGTGTACCAGGGTTGTCAGATTCCTGCATCCTGCTGCAAGATCTACCAGCCATAACCACCATCTGTAGCCACATGCTCTGGTTGATCCAGAAGTCAAACGGTGAGGAAAAACAACCCACCCAAAATGGTGAAGAGGTGAATCCGTGTACTGTTTACCACAGTCGCCAAACTGCAAACAGAAATAAGCCCTGCTGCCATGACATGCAGATCACAAAAGCTCTCAGAGGCTGGAGAAATTGTCAAAGACAGGCCTTTATCAACAATGCAGTTCACCTGCTATGGCTTAAGGTAACAGTATTTCTGATAGATTTTGTTTGCGTAGATGACACAACAAATACAGCAATGGCTAATGTGGCAAAAATATAGGACAAATATAAATGTAACAATCAACTCAGAACATCAGCAGGTTGTACAGTGATCACGTCTGTTATTTATCAACTGAGACATTTCCAGTTACGTGCACTAGGGGGCGTTGTTCCAATACTAATGTGGTGCTATGACTCCAAAGGAATGTTAAACACTGTCCTCATTTTAAATTAACTTGAATCCAATCACATATCTTAAGAGATGTATGAGCTGGGCAGGTACTTCTAAAATCAGACCATATCTGCAACCCAAAACGATGTCCTGTAGAACATTCATCCTCCACAGAAAATATACTATGATATATATATATATATTTTATATATATATATATATATATATATATATAGTGGCAGTCTCAGTCATTATGGACATATTTAATGCAGAACTGTTTAAGAAAAAAATAACTCAAAACAAAAATCCTCCCCGCTATAACTTACAAAAGAGTGTTAGTCATGAGATAATAGCTATTGTGCCATTCTTTATGAGACAAGATTGTTCTCTCTCTCTCTTTTTTTTTTTTTTATAAGTTATAATAATTTAAGAATCCCAGCGGGGCTTTCTGCAGTCTTGTGGAAAACAACAGAAATCGGAGTGGGAGTCGGTTACACAAGCGAGGTGTCTCCTCCCCACAGGAATGAGTCGTTGTGAAGGACTTTGGCCAGCTTCTCGTTGAATGGCGAGTAGAACTCCTGCAGAATCTCCCTAGTGATGGGTAGCATAGGTCCCAGACTTCTGTCTGCCGGTCTTCTCGTGTTGGACGCCGGGCTCCTGGTGATCTCAGTCTCCTTCTGCTCTGTCAAGGGACCTGGATAAAGAACACAGAAGCCACCTGCTGGAAGTAAGGGCAGGAACTCAAGTCTGTGCCTTTTTACATACAAAAGGCATCCATATTGTGTAGTCTTTCCCCACCTTGCAAGGGTATATTGTCCCAGAAAAGCATCTAACAGGGAAATAATTACCATTCATTTTAGCAAAAAAAAAAAAATTATAATAAATATTAATTCCAGAAAGTTCAAGCCAATGCCATTAAAGTAGACACAATTGCTTCTAAAATCCGTTACAGTTAAAACATCTTAATGAGGAATTATCCCTTCATCAAGATACCTGTTCCAGACACATTAGTCAGCCTGCAAGGAAAATACTCCAAACAGGACAGCAAAACAAAGACGGTAAAATGTATTACCATTTGTCATGTAAACAGTACACAGAGCAAAGTAAACTGATCACTAAAAACGGGCCTCAGAAGCAGAGTTAAAAGCAATAACACAAAGGCCCTCGTTAAGATGTTCTCGTTACTCAAACGGGCATATCTTGGTTTGGACTTCCGCCATTATCAGAGCTGCGGGGTGAGGACAGCATGCTACCTTCCACACGTGCTCTGTGACTTAATTCCAGTTCTGCTGATGCAGGCCCCGCCGGAGGAGCCGCGATTTCACACGTTCGCTTTCCGAGACAACGCTGCTTTGAAGAGGCAGCCCGGAGCGGCAGACGAGCCCAATCTCCCCCCCGCATTCTCGGGCTGGTTTTATCGAGCACACGGACAGAGGGAGGCCAAGGGAGCAGGAGGAGAACTCTGACACCCAGGGCCATGACACCCCCGTCACTTCCCAAGTAACAGTGAGGTCTTTACTCCCCAGCAGAGGAGAGGAATGGAGGTGGGGGGGCTACACACAGCAGACATAGAGAGAACGCTGCATACTTTGCACTTAGTTAGGGGTACCAGATACCTGCATATCCAAAGGAGGACATCGATGGTCAAAAGGAGGACAAAGGAGGACAACACAATTACTGTGTGTACAAAATAGTGTTCTTTGTCCTATATATATTTGTAAGGCTTTGTATATAGGCTTACATATATTTGTATAACAAATAACACAAAACTGGCGACGTGTAATGTGCGCGTAGCCATGTTGATTTATTAAAACAGAGTCATACTAATTAACGCACTGAACACGCATCGTGCGGTTGAGTAGCTCGAGCCTCAGATTTGCTCTTTACGATTAAAACATAGAGATGATGGTGTGCAGTTACAGCCCACAACACAGTCAAGTCAGTGACTGATGAAAGAGAGAAAGACAGAGCCAATGCCTGCCGGATGGAGGACATGTCCTCCTTTTGCTGGATGTCTGGTAACCCTACACTTAGTCAAAAATGAAGTATGAACTATTCTTCTGGTATACCTAGTTTACAATGTAAATAAGTATGCACTTTGGACATGCTATGTCGTCAAGTGGTGAAAATATCAGTGTCCGATCACCGAACGTTAAGAGCATAAGCATCACCGGTGTTAGCGCACTCTGTAATTTGCAGAACCTAGTATGCCTTCCAGGTACTTTCTGCGTATGCACCAACCCGCACTATGACTTTGGACAAACCACATCTGCCAGAAGCGCTCCTTCTGGGTGCTGTTTAGGTCGGACGCCGCGGCACATTACGCACCCAGGCTGAGGAAGTCGAACACTTTGTGCATCGTGTACTTGCAGTTCGAGGCGTGGTCTTCCAAGCGGAGCACTAGAATCTGATCTTGGTGGAAGACGGAGAGCCAGTCGAGGAGGTAAACGATGTAGAGCCCCACCTGCAGCCTGACCTGCAGTCACACAGGAAAGACAAATAACCAGAAAGCAGACACTCGCGGTGTTAGGTTTTAATATCCCGGCTTCCCGCAGGCCTGAGAAGCGTGAATAAATGAATCAGAGTAAGAAGCTGCATTAGACCACAAAACAAACACAGGAGTTATTTCTCCATATTTGTGTTGGAGAACTGTGTGGGTATGCATTTTACCCACAGCCTCATTTTTCACTCTTCCACAGTGGCGGCGTAATGACAATAACACAACACAGCCCCTTGTACTAGAAAAAACACAACACCTACCAGTCGTTAATTGTGACAAACACTCAGTAATATTCAAAGGCAGTGTGTCAGGGAGCAATGAAGTTTATTAATATGTTTGCAAAGAGGCGATCAGCACATAACAGCACAGTCACAACCCTAACTTCCCCTCGCTACCCCTTGTATACATATATATATTTGTACTCTCATCATATCTTGCAACAAGCTTGACAACAATCCCATAATGCATCTTGCTTTTCTAAACTACTCTTATACCATAGCATTCTACTGTTAGTATCATTGCGCACAACATTTGCTTATAAATTTCTTTCACACCCCTAAACGCAAGTCCTCCTCTGAAGTGCCCCCCCCAACAGTCTGTCCACTGACACCCTCTGCCCCCCCCTTCCCTTTGTGGCCCTGATGAGCACCTTTCCTCAGCACCTGAACCAACAGGACAGGAGGTCACACCCCCGGGGTCATCGCCATGGCGCCCAGACCACCAAACAAGAGCTCATTTTAAATACAGAAATCCCAGCGACACCTCTGGTTTAGGAGTGCTGACACTTTTTCACGCCATAACAAAAGAGACCTGCCAGCACGTTAAGCCACAATGGACATGGTGCCACTTCAGGATTCTTATTACACTAAAAGGGGTGAGAAAGAGGCGAGGAGGTGAGACGGCACGGAATAAAACCGTGACAGCTGTTCCGATAGCTTTTTATCATTCTGCAGCCATTTCAAACACAATTAAGTACATTTTCACCTGCATATAAATGATTGCCTAGATGATTATCAATGGCTGTCAACATGTTAAATAACTTAATTATGTTCTCTGCGGCTACTCTCCAGCGCATAATGAAACTGCACATACTAATTGACTGCGGTGCTCTTTTATGTGAACTCGGTTATGCTTCGATAAATGCAATCAATCCATCTTTCTCCGAAGTCAGGCATTGCATGGCAACTTGCCACGGAGCAGTTTAAACGAGCCTTGGGAGAAATGCAGCCTCCGTAATCACAGTGGGTGGGGAGACCATCCTTTGCCAGTCACTGATTGGTATAATCCACTGCCCATTCTTGATTGCCTCCAACTGTATTGAACCAGACACTGATTGACAGTGACTGGCAGTCCCGCCTCTTTTCATCCATTATTACCGTATTACCCCATTATATGGCCCGTGGGGAAAGAAAACATGATATGGATGCTGCTGGCAGGAGATGAACACAGGAAACGCCAACATCCCTGTAGAAGTTCTAGCCTTTCTCCTGTACCCTTTGGGGCAAAGGAGAAAGCCCCACATGATGTCTGAGTGTGTATGTGGGGCGGTTGTCGCTATGGTACTGGCTGCTGACTGCGACACACCCCAACTCCAGTCCCTCAGAACACCCCCCTCCCCACGAAGTGTATGCCTGTGTCCATCTTCCTGGCACAATGCCAACCCAAGGCAGCCGATAATTTGATAAACACACATTATGGGTGGGTGGGGAGGGGGCTAGGGAACAGCTGCAGTCCCACTCACCGGCATGGCATTGTTAAGAGTGGTGTTGTACACACAGGAGCGCATGGAGAACTCCGCCAGACACGCCTCGAACAGCTGCAGCGACTCAGAAACCTTCTCGTGGAAGTCCTCCGCCGACTTGTTGGCGATGCCGAAGTACAGGTAGTCCGAGTACAACCTGTGTACAGCAACACTCAGAACCACACACACACACACACACACACACACACAACTGGAAGGCGTCTCTTAAAAGGGTTATTCATCACTATCCACAGCATTCCTGCATTTTATATTCCCTCAAAAAGACAAAAATAAAAGCACAGACAAGCACAGACCTAATCGTGTGAAGCGCACAAACAGTTTCTCCTTACATAATTTTCCAAAATATTAGCGGAATATAAATTTTTCAGTAGCAAATTATCTGGCAGTTAGCCTGTCGAAAGAGAAACTTGAGAAACGACGCATTATGGGACAGCTTTGTTTTCGGGACAGTTTATGTAACGCTCACACTTTAGAACTCCAGTCTTACTGACAGAAAAACTTCAGCGGCTTTGTAACTGTAACCCCCTGTGTCATGATGTAAGCACCATCAGCCTTTCAAAGTGTGTAAGGAAAAAAGTCAAGCGAGATAAATAAAAAAATAATAATAATAAAAAAAAAACTTCAAAGCATAAGGAAAAGGCATACTGGTAAGACAGCACAGTGGAAGGCTTCGACACACACCTTTCTACAGGGTCTCTAAGCATGACGATGAACCGGGCATCCGGCTGTAGCGCGTGCACGAAATCCTGCACCAAGAAGGGCGGCTCTCCGTCTGTGCTGTTGTCGTAGAAGTAGACCCAGGCATTATTGTCCCACATAGTGGATGCGCTGGCCTCGCCTGTTGGGAGAACACCAATCACAGTCCACCATTAAGGTGAACACCAATCACGGTTCATCAAACAAACTGAACACCAATCACAAGCCAGCTGTTACACATACACCAGCACCAATGACAGATTTTGGTCTTACTACAGTATAGAAGATATATACAGTAGTAATATATACAGTATACATATACAAACAAGTCTGCACAAACACACACACACACACACACACACACACACACACACACGGTATTTACAACCAATTACTGGAGAACCACAGGAGTAACCATTTCAGCTGAATCATTACTCTAAAACTTTTAGAGATTCACAATTTACAGCAGAAAAATTCTGACATAAATGAGAATTACTTTATGATCTCCTGCACATACTCACTCTTGCTTGAGAATAAACAATAATCTACTATACTAAATACACACCACAAGTGGTAACAAAATGAAGACTGATTTGCGCTGTCCAGACAGACAGGTGGCTTGACCTGTCAGACTGATTTGTGCTGTCCAGACAGACAGGTGGCTTGACCTATTAGACTGATTTGCGCTGTCCAGACAGACAGGTGGCTTGGCCTATCAGACTGATTTGCACTGTCCAGACAGACAAGTGGCTGGGCCTGTCAGAATACTTGCCTATGATGATGCTGCCCTGGCTGAGGCCCCCAGATATGTTTCCCACCAGATGATCCTGGATTTGGTAGGCCGCCAAGTCAAAGAGATCCAGGTAATCTTCCACCGGGTAGCGGTCCTGGAACCCTTCACTCAGACGGATGATTCCTGCATCATTTATTGGGGGAAAAGGGGGGGGGGGTCATCGCCAAAATAGTTGCGC
>JABJVR010001705.1:0-2500 GCA_025773905.1 Chitala chitala
GCTCTGGGATGGGCTCCAGGTTTCCCCGTGACCCTCACCAGGAATAAGCGGTTAAGATAATGGATGGATGGATGGGTTGGAATCAAGCTCACAGCATTGTGTGTCTGTAGTTCACATGTTCTCCCATGCTTTCACACTACATGGGCATAAACCCCAGGAGAATTGGGAACTCTCAATTGTTCTTAGCATGTGGCTGTGTGTATATGTGTACCTGCGCCCTGAGAGGTGATCATACCCTGTGCTGCCTGGGAGTGCCCTCAGTATGACCATGACCCCATGAGTATAGAATGTTAGCTGGAAAGCATCGACTTCATTAATTATCAGAAAGAATTTCTACACACCACCTAACATATTTTCTCTGAATTTGATTTGATGAGTTCTTTTACTTATTTCCCCCTTAACATATAAGCTTCAACATATAATCTTACCAGTTTGTAATTTTAAAAGGAGGCAAGTCAGATTAAGCACCATGCTTGGAATAGTCTTACTTCCCAAGCATATGGGTGATGCGTAACACTGCAGGTCTAATGGAGAACTGAAAATTAACTTTTAGTTTGTGCCAGTTTATTAGATTAAAATGCTTTGTGAAATAAACCACTGATTAAGCGTAATATAAAATGCATTTTTGAAATCTAATTATACATGCTAGGTTTTCACTCTGTTTTCCATTAGATTTAATAATGTAATGAGGCCAAAATAAGATGGTCCTGTAACAGTGCATAAACGGTGTTTGTAAAAGTCTCGTCTATTTCCAAACTGCATTATGCATCTGAATTTTGTCATGTGTATAGGTCATGTATACAATTAAGTCACGTTGCCACATGAAACATCAGGTAGCATGATGCAAGATGTACCTATAGCTGATTAGTTACACTTTTAAAACTTAAAAGTCAAATGTGCCACCTCCAGAATGTTAACAGGTTTCACCTGCTTGCAGCAGCACACAGTAGTTCCAGACATGTTTGTTGGAGCTCATGGAGGGTTCATGACAGGAATCTGACAGAGATGGACCACAAATCCTTTGAAGAGTCTGTTGTTGCATGATCGCAAGACGCAAACACTCTCTCTCAGCATTCACCTCTGTTTGATTCAACAACAGGTGTCTGACATAATTTTTGGGTGGGTGGTGGTTAATCCTCATGATGATAGCCTGATATAAGAAAGAGATCAAAAGGTGTATTACGAACACTTTGTACGAAAACAGTTGATAATATGAGTTGTCTGACTAGGCTGCCAATTTCCTGGAATCTTCTTTGTGATTTTCATAGAACAGCACTATGGAAGAAATTTGAGAATTGGCAGCACATAATTTAGTTAATTACTTTTTGGCAAATTTTAAGGCCCTTGGGGGAAGTTCAACCATCAGACTTTATAAATTAGTTTAAACTTGCATGAACTGTTCTGCATTACTTATTACCATCATCTGGTCTTCCGGTACAGCTATTGCTTTCAATCCCAAAACAATAAACCGATTTTTGGTCCACAAATCATCCCAATTGAGAATTAGGCTTGACTTCAAAAGGAAATTTCTGACACAAATAGAGCTAATGTAGCAATACCAAACCATTTGTTTAATGTAATAATCAAACGAAAGTTTGTTTTGAGTCACACTGCCCCTTCTGATTTATAAAAAGAGTGCCGGTTCCTTACTGGGGGATACTCTAAAATGGACCCCACACAGTTTAACTCGCCGGTTAACAATGACACAGCAATCCAATTGGTTAACCTCTTAAACCAGTTTCACAAGCTTCCTACTGCAGTGGCATGTAGCTGGCCTATATTTTAATTCAAATTAAATTTTATTACAAGCACCTATTTTAGTCTCAGCGAGGTGTTAATGCTTCATTGACTTGTTAATGTATTTCAATCTATGTTCAATTTAAGACTTCAGATTTGTCTAAATGGACCTCTCCTGACTTGGAGTGAATAGCCACACTAATGTCACCTTACTGCACCACAGTGGTCTTGATACGAACTATGGCAGACTGTAGGTGGGTGTACAAGGGCTATGGCAGACAGCCAACTCTCACTCAGGATGGAAGTTTTACAGCGCAGCAGCGCGATGAGACAGCAGCCAGCCAGGTTCAAACTTATGAGACCCCAGCAGTACATTTCTGTGTTTTTTCCCTCTATGAAATGCTGTTTCCTCAGCCTAGGCTGCAGACCTGTACCTTGGGTAAATCAGCAATTATAAGAGAGTCTTGTGTGTGTGTGTGTGTGTGTGTGTGTGTGTGTGTGTGTGTGTGCACGTGTGCATGCTGTCTATCTCTCTCTCTCTCTCTCTCTCTCTCTCTCTCTCTCTCTCTCTCTCTCATCTGCTAATGTTCAACATATCTCATCTCCTTTGTGTTGTTAAGTTGAATAAATATTATAAATGAACTAAAAGAATTATAGGGTTAGAAATAAAGTTCAACATTAAATAAATAAACTAAACCTATATCATTTATTCTTCCCAAGTGTTACTTCCTTATTTGACCAAGTAAATGGGAGAAAAACGTTT
>JABJVR010001705.1:5000-18685 GCA_025773905.1 Chitala chitala
GTGGACTGACAAGAGTACCAAAGTCTACAGAGCTCTGACCTCAGTCTGGCCCCAAAATTAAACCTCACAGTCTCTCCCCTCTATTCATGGATCTTTTCTTTTCATACAATACCATGCATAAGACGTAATGACATAGTGCGACACCAGCTGCAATGCACTTCCCTACTGACTTAAAAATGAGCAAATAACAACAATCCCAAACTTTCTATGCATTTGCACACTGTACACAAAAGGCCATATTTCTTTCTCTAGCATCAGGAATTATTTCTGACATCATACTGTTCAGCTGGGGAGACAAGTGCTGCCCATGCCTTCTGTGCCTTAATGCAGGCCTGCCTGAGGATTGCTGATGGCATTTCTGATTGAGATACAAGACGAGGGCTTTCCCACAGCAGTGTGACGATGTCTCATTGTCTGGTCAGTGCCTCTCTGCCCCCTAGTTAGCACTGTGTGCAGGGATAACTACAGTGGACTGTAGTGTAAAACAGTCAAATCAATGAAATGCCTGCATGCTTTCTTTCAACAGTACATTTTTGCATGACACAAAAGGTGTCTTTAGTTTGCCTGGGAAAGAGAATGGGTCCATCACCGTTGGTTTTTTAGCTGGGTCAGCCCTTTTTGCTATGATTTACTTTCTTTCAATTATCATCACAGTGAAAAAGCACGAGTCCAGAGCGGCTAAAGAGTCCCTCGGTACCTGCTCTGTTCGACCCACTTGCCCCATGCCCAGGATCTGGCACGTCTATGGCAATGCTGTTCATGCTCACCTCTGCTGCTTGGCATGGCGCACACTTTATTCAGAAGAGTAATTACACACAAGCCAGATAATTGCAAACACTTGCAACATCCACACGAGTGTCACAGTGCATGTTTGAGTCCTGTGCTGAATTTAATCTCATTAGAAAAAAAAAATGAAGATGTTCTGAAAATGTGTTCTGTAGATAATGCCCTCTAAAACATGAGCAGATTGGGACAGGAGGGTGCCTATGAATATCTACCTGGATATATATTACAATATCAGTACTATATTTTACTACGTATATTTGCTTTTGTTTTTCAGAATACAGCATATTACAGGTGTTTACTGTGATTACCATAACACTAAGGACACACCTCTAGTTGAGGAAATAGGCTGGTTACAATGAATGCTGCAAAATATATATGAAAAAAAATCTATGCACATCTTTTCCTCTCTGGAAATTTCCAGTAGCATTTCTGTTTAATTGGAGTTAGCGACAGAGTTAGTCTATCACAAATCTCAAGCTCTCTCAAGTTTTAAAAACACCGATCAGTCCGATTGAAAAAAGTAAAACCGTTGTCAAGCCACCTTTTATGCAGCATTTTCTACATATTAAAGTAAGATCTAGATCCAAGGATTTAAAATGTATTTGTGTCTAACACTTCTCAGCAATCAACATCACACTGTGCTTCAGCAGTTGCTTCCTTACAGCACTCCATACCAGCTTTAAATTTTCCAACACTATTATCCATCCATTCTCTATACCAATTCAGGGTCACAGGAAGGCTGGAGTCCATTCTAGGAGGCACAGGGAAGGGACACCCTGGGCAGGGCACAACCCACCACAGGGCACACACCATGGGCAATTTGGAGACACCAATCAACCCAACCATCATGTCTTTGGACCGTGGGAGGAAACCAGAGAACCTAGAGAAAACCCACCAAGCACAGGGAGAACATGCAAGAGCTACACACACAGACCCAAGGGGGGAATTAAACCCCAGGCCTGGAAGTGCAGGGCAATAGTGCTAACCATTACGCCACCCCAAATCTATCATGTTTTAGAAATATTCGAATAAGAATTTTACCTTTTACTTTTCAGAGATCAATTGGAGATATCAATCTTCTATGCAGGGAGCAGCACTGGTCTGGATTACCATATATTACCATATCAGAAAAAAAAGTAATATATAATAAATTTCCTATTCAGATACTTGAGTCAATGGTGTTCAATTGTAGTAAGTTCTTCAACACAGTGATAATGTAGAATATATGGGATTGAGACCAGTGCAACAGTGTAGCCCGCAAAAATACTTACAGTACACGTGTGAGAGCCACACGGCTAGGATTATCTCCAAGTCAGCCCAACAAATTACCCTGTATATATGCAGCAGGAGCCATAAATGGGTGCTGTGGATACCTACCTGCGCACTCTTAAAAAGAAAGACCAAGAACCTGGTTCCACATATCAGCTGTAAACATGAGAATAAAATAAAAGTAACTTCACCATATGTGCAATGTTGTCTTTTTATCTCAGGGTACAGAAATGAGAAACTGAGATACTAGCTTCTTTTCTTACATACTGTTGAATCTTTCCTAATGTATTCCAGCACCTTCAGAAAATATGTAACAAAAACAGTGTGCAACACCTATCAAAATGCAAGCGGATAATAATAATAATAATAATAATAATTTACATTATAATAACATTTTATTTATGAGGGTACCTTTTCAGCACTCAAAGTTGTTGTACACAAAAGGGACAATAACAACAACATAAAATACAACAAATGTCACAGCATTCAGATAAAATTCAGCATAACCATGATCAGGAATTACTATGAAAATGCGCTTGTAAAGAGATGGTCGAGATTTAAATGTGGCCGGGCAGTTTGTGTCATAAATATAGTATGTATAGCATATGTATTAGCAAACTCTTTCTTCAATCTGTTGTGGGGGCTGGTCAGCAGAATTAGATATATTGAAGCAAGAGTAATGACTGAACATGTGGATAGGCATCAGAACCTTCACAAACATCACGAACAGAAGGTGACAGAAATGTAAGCACCTCTGTAGTTCTAAGATTAATTTCCCAACACCCCCCACCCACCTCCCCTTGGACTTCCAAGGTTATACCCTTTAAATTTAAATTAAACAGAGCAGTGCTTCAATTAATGAAAAGAAACACTTCTTGAGAATTGTACCAATACAAAAATTTTGGGTACCAATAGCCAGTTTCTCCTTTTTGTAAATGACATAAATAATAATGTATTTCCTGCCAATATAAAAAGAACAGCAATTTACCCAAATTTCCGTAAAACACCAATGTGAAATCAATCCACAATGTCAGCATGCAGTATAACACGTTATGTACAGGACAAAAAATTACATTATATTTATTTAAATTCTCAACACAGCAACAAAATACAGTTTGTGTTAACAACAAGTGTAGACCAAAATTTAAAATCAATGAGGCAATTTTATGTGATGAACAGCCACAGTACTAGTTTAGTGGGTAGGCCTGTGCTAGTCCTGTCTGTATTTGTGTTTGTACAACCTAAAACATGAAGGTATGGGATGAAAACAACATGCAAGAGGTGAGTGTGTGATACTGAATACAAGGAGGGCAGACTGTGAATTCTGAGGCACAGAATAGAGAAACAAGCAAACATACAGACAGCAACATGTCCATACAGCCTCATGGGTCAAGCAAGCTAAAGTAGGATAATCTTGGATAAAATAATCTGT
Source organism: Chitala chitala (assembly GCA_025773905.1). Classification (NCBI taxonomy): domain Eukaryota; kingdom Metazoa; phylum Chordata; class Actinopteri; order Osteoglossiformes; family Notopteridae; genus Chitala; species Chitala chitala. The sequence continues at coordinate 8,488 of JABJVR010001705.1, forward strand.
TTTCAGTATAAGTGGGTATACTGAGCAAGCATATTTTATGTTGGTTGTCTGACAACCCCATAAATCAGGAGCCCTGTAGTTAAAGGCTTTACCACCAACAGCTTTTAGATTTATTGTAGGAATTAACATAAGACTTGCATCCTGTGATCATACAGTGTTTGACAGACTTTGCACATCAATCAGTTCATTTAGATTTGCAGGGGGCAAACGTCTTAATGCCTCTTAAGTGTGCAGAATGGTGTTAAAGGTCCGTGCTAAACTTAACCTGTGATCAGTGAACGGATTTAAGAATGCATAAAAAGTGACACTGTGGCATTTTTGGTTGCAATGTTTTGATTCCGTTGCATGCAGAAAGAAATGTGTGTTTGACAACAAGAATATCGTGGACAACAATTCACGTGCTGATATGTGTGTGGCAAGTTCATTACTGAACAATGCATGCAATGTCTCACCACAACAATGTATTAGTAACTGCTGTATGAATGCTGAGCTTAGTGTAGTGTGAGCGAAGAGCGATCGGAAATGGGAAACTCCAAGCTTACACCTAATATAAGAATCCAGTAATGGTCTGCAATGCAAAACTAAAGTGTTCTCTCATTTGAAAGCAATATTATCAGCCTTCCTATATTTGGTCTCTTTCATAAGCCATTCATTACTTTACTTTTTTAGGCTAAGGGTGCCCATCTTTCTTAGTCACAGAACAGATTGGATTACCTTTATATACCTGAGCTAGAAGCTTCTTGGCTGCTAACAAGGGTCTTCAGCTACTGAGGTAGAAACACAGTGGTTACAAGGTGACCACTTCAGTCACTTTACTATTTTTTATAACTTAATAATGACAAAAACACGTTGAGTAAATCATCATTGTGTAAAAAGTCCAACCGTTGACACACGAGTTTCTGTATTTCAGCTCATTTACCTTACCAGCACCATGTGAGTGATTACCATGGCAACCCAATGCCTTGTTGTGCTCCAGACCACTTTCTGAGAATGCCAGACCTCAAATCTGTTGTCAGTGCTATTGCAGAAAATAACATGGACCAGTGGAAGATGGGGACATCACATCACTAGCAGAGGTCAGAGGTGAAGATCACTATACACACAAGCATATATACAGAGGGCAGAGCCTCTTAATTTCCCAGGGAACCTCATACCCTCACCAACAATAGGAACTGTTCCAATTAAACCAAAATCTTAACCAGACACATATAGAGAGGCAGGCCATGAGTGCTCAGGTACCTCCTCTATTCCTCTAACAGAACGAAATGCCCCCTGTTGTAGACGTGGCTTTACAATGCAATGGCTTTTAGGGAATCTACATCCCCCCCATCCCACTGTACCAACAGTTAAAGAATGGGCTCATTCAAAAGATGTTTGATTACAACCACCCCCAGCCTTCCAAGGCCCCAACTGTACATTTATACACTCACATATAAGTGGCCTGATATCCCCTCTTTGGTAGACAGGGATTAATCATGCAACAGTTTTTATTGCATTTGTGTTACCCCAGGATCAGTAGTTAGAGTGGGCTTACTCACAAAGACATTTAATTGCAATGCCCTTCCCTCCCCAGACCGTAACTTAGAATATGCTCAGTACACTATATTCCTTGTTGTGCTGATTATTTTTCTGTTGTGTGACTCATGTTTTTACCATACTTGCATGAGTTCTACAAATTTTAAAAGTATGCATAAAGCCCTGCTGAAGTCTCAGCTCCTGAAGATCTCTCTGCGTGCCTCTGCTTTTAACACCATTGTTCATAGAACTAAAGATTAAAGGCAGAGATTACTTGAGCAGAGCGATAATACTTGAGGATGGCAGCAACAATATACGGTGTCCTCGGACTTTTAAAATTCAGCCCAACAACATTTTTTTATCATTTATATTTAAACAATTTTCATAACAACAAAGGATTAGTAGGTTTTACAAAATTCTGACAGCTCTTTGTGTATATAGCTGCGGAGCACACTTACAGACACGTATGGCAGGACATTCCATTAATGCCTACTACTGCCACTAGGCATACTGTGTGTTGTCAGTAAACAGTTACTACATGGGTCTTAATTTTTTACGACAACTTTTGAGGCAGGACCTGTCCCTAATCCACAAATGACGTCTCTTCCATGGTCCAAAATCAGCAACAGAGCAGAGGCATAAGAAAAATCAATACTGCTCTTCTCTTTGCATGGAAATTTTCGGTTGCACTCTTTTCTAATTGGATGATTCTAATCCTTAAAAAAATAATTGATTGAGCTCGGCGAATGAGGTGTGGAGGCTGCAGATGGAGATATTTCCAGGACTTCCAATTGATTTTCAGCTACAACACTGCAGCGTTCTGCACCCTGAACATGGCCCATGTAGGTTTTAATGGAATTTTTTAAATCATGTAAAAAGCCTGGAGCTCTTCATATTTTCTTGTTAGAGGGATGTTGCTTAGCAAATGTGGCTTCAGGGGGTTCAAATACACTCACGCACTCGGTCACAGATGGGCTTGCTGAGAGAGAGATAGAGATTGTGGTCTCACATGAGTGTAGGCCCTCTGTCCTGGCTTTCTAACAAGTGGCTTGTGTGCCATATTGATGCGATGGAGATGTAGGAGTTGAGGGCTCCATCTCCCTGATGCGTTAAGAGTGATGAGAGGTCTGAACATCCTCCCTCACCCCAACCACTACTTTCCCAATACATTTCAACTACTTTGCCCACAAGGCATTAAAAATAATGTCCAGGGAACCGAGTTTTACAGCTTTCAATATCAGAGCACAAGCCTGCAACAGACTTCACTTACACTCATCAAAACAATTCACCAGACCAATCTGTGTTTCTTGCATTCCTGCTATCACCTTTATGGTTGTCTCTGGGCTGGAACCACTTCCTCTATGGTACTGGCATCCAAAGTCAGAGATGACACATGACATGAGGTAGGACATATGCAGGTTGTCTGAATTCACATTGTATAACCACAGGGTTTTCCCTGGTTAATATTACACCTTGAGGCCTTACCTAAAAAGCAACAAGGACTACCGTATGGAAAGAATAACAACAGACGTATCATTGCATTTACGAGACACTTTTATCAAAAGCAACATTTCACATTACAGCAACATTGGTACTCTTCATTTAACCCACCCCCTGGGGAGCAGTGGGCAGTGTTGGAACATCTTGCTTAAAGACACACCTGGGCTAGGATTCTAACCAAAAGACTCTAAATTCACAGCCTGACAACTTACCAATTGAGCCACAAGAACTTACAACTACCATACCTCATTAAATGTCATCATGTCGTATTTAGTATAACCTTCCTCTGAGCTTTAGGCTCATAATAATTCTTTTACCATTTTAGGAAATGTTTTGCTGTTGAGCTACTTTTTCCCTGAAGCCAGCTTTTTAAAGCTAGAGTCATCTGCAGAACTTTCTATACATTGTCTGACTTTCTACAGCTTTAGATGTGTTTCAGCTGCTTGAAACTGAATGCTCCACCATCATTTGTGTGTTTTTCCTGCTCTTTGTAGTCTCGGAGGCATTGTAATTACCCCAACAGAAAACCGCTATGCTTTTTTTTTGGTTTGTTTAATTCAAGCTATTGTTTGAAATGTTTCTGTTATCACTGAAACCAAAAACAAATTGTGGTGCACATTGCGGTAAACGAAAGGGACTGCCTCATATACATTGTTTCTGTAAATCGTTACTATTTAATTAAAGAATAACTTGTAGGGTGATGCATTTACTTGCTTAGACATTGCTTTCAACCAAAAGTGACTGGCAGTTATTGAAAAATGTTCACAGTTTGATCATTTTACTAGAATAATTCAGAGAAAGCACTTCGTTCTATAGTTCAGCTGCAGGACTTGCAGGGACCTAATTGTAAAACCTTCTAGTAAGAAACTCGCTGCCATGGTAAAACCTAATGTTTTAAAATTAGTACACACATGTCACAGGTTAAATTTTCTGAATAATCTTTTTATATTTTTACCCACCTTTTCTTTCTCACAGCTGAACCGTTCAGCATTCTGCATATGGTATCAAAACCCCAGCGCTTACAAAGAGTGCTCCTTTTTTGCTGTTTTATGACTTTACAAAAAGGTCAGACTTGTCATTTTTTTTTGGTCATTAATTGTGCTGGTGGCTTGTGTGATATAATATAATGAGGATTGTTATATCAAAAACTCAAAATATCTTGGAGGGAAATGACTGTTGTCTCTAAGGGTGGGAAGCTAATGGCGCTCTTTCATGGTTCATTAGCCTAGACCCTATCTAGCTCATTTCTGGCAAACAAAACCTGTGCAAACTTAATTGTATAAAAATAATGTAGGTCATAACAAAATGCCCCATTATTGTCAATTTCATTAGATTTACCACTGACACCGAAAGCTAAATAAAAATTAGTTTCTCCAGGATATCACGTAATAGCCAATACAGACGGTGAATGAGTTGCTGTGTTATTGCACATGTGATATTAAAAAACGGTACATCTGTGTGATATTTAACAACCTTTAATGACTATATAAACTCTGAAGGAGCTGACGGATTAAAGCTATGAATCTTCCACTATCAGCAGTGAACATATAAATGTTTTTCTTTTTTGACACATTCAGTTGAATACAACAGCTGATCGAATGACAACTGTCATGTCAACACCTGTGTGTGTGTGGGTAAGGAGGAACAGATATGGGGGCTGTAGTTAATTTCAGCTTGTTGTGGAGATTTATAATGGACGACTTTAACAAATTTATGTCCTTTCACCCACTATACTATATATACTAAATCTGCTTGTAGTTATTCAAATAATTTAACTGGAAATAAAATGCAATTAGTCTATTGGTTCCTAAGAGGATATGTTGGGCCTATCAGGTCAGGCCAGCTTATTGACTTTTATAAAGGGCAGCTTGCAATGATCCATCCATCTGGTAGGTGACTGATATCCTGTACACAAGATGTTACTGTGGTAACATAGGTCTGTGTCTTCTGTCAGTGTTTGATTTATATTGACTTCAAAAATAGCTTGATTGTGATGTATAACTTAGGGTACAACATGAGAATCAAATTCCTTTAACAACATTACATTCAGTGGCCCTTGATGTCAAACATTATAAAGTTTAACAGTATTGTACTGATAATATGACATAACTACAAGGTATACAGTTAGAATAGCTACTGCTTGCCACATTGTGCTAGATACACAAGGCACAAAAGTAAAGTTGGTGTGACCAAATTTTATTTCTAAGGTGTTTTTTTTTCCTGCCTGTGTCAGATCATTGGCCACTACATCCTTTTCTGCTAATATTGAAACAGCAGCTGAACCCTTGTCTTGTTCTTGTTATTGTCTTTGGGTTATGGGGGATTGAGACTTGGCCTCAGTGAATGTTTGCTACTTTGCTGCCTTGACAACAAAGGGCCACCTGTCAAATGAAGATCTGACCCTAAAACTGTCATCACAGAACCAGCCAAGATCTGTTATGACAACAGTATGCGGTCCTTAGTGGAGAAGGCAATGTCATGTGAAAAGGCCTCCAGGTTCATGCTGTATTTGTAGGGCTGTTTATCTACCTGTCTCACTAAAATTCTAAATATTCCCACCATTTTGTGTGCATTTTATAAGTCTCCATATGTCTGGACTGAGTGTTGCACAACCAGCCTACACTGAGCTGACAAAATGTCATTTGAGCTGGTGTGAAATGTGGGGTATACAGGGGCACTGAAATATGTACATGTATTGTGTAGTTTACATACATTATGATGCATAATAAAAAGGGTACTTTTTAATTAAAACTTTCTCTAATTCAAATAGAAAAGAAAGTACAAACCACCTTTGTGCATCATTAAAGGCTGCACCCACACATGCACTGTTGAGCCAAAATCCATTAATTCAGTAATTACAATGCCCACACCAGTATTTATCCTCCGCAAGCTGGTGGTTAAGTTCAAGATTATCCCAAGTGCAAAGCAGGCAGAGCTGAACCAGGGTGCTGCAGTCACACTGTGACTGCTCCACCAGCCTGTGGTCCATCGGGAGAGAGACAGGCTTAATAAGCAGCTCTGCAGCCAAACCCTCAGCTTTAAGTCAGGCTGAGTGACAGCACCTGCTTTCTCTGACATGGACAAGTGTGTCTACATTTCAGCTCTGACATTCTGTCCCCACCAAATTTGGTCTTGTCCTCTTTTCTGGCTTGATGGCACTGTTTTCAATTCAGAAGAGAGTTTTTTTTTACTGTTATCACTGCATGGAAACAACACAAAGCTCCAACAGGCTTCCTTCTTGTTTCTTAAGTCAGCCAATTAAAAGCAAACCAAATTAAGTGACTACATTTGCAGTAATAAACTGGCTTCTTTTGCCTTTGTAACATCTTGACAGGGCTTTGAAATACAGACATCAGCATGAACAATGAAAGATAGTTTGACATATTTTTTGAGATTTAACAGCTGGCATATGTTTGAACCTTATATTGGAAATTTGGGTTTAAAAATTTTAAATTGTGCTTAATGTGACTATTTGATGTTTTATATTGTTTTTATATTAATTATATATGTCACATCATGGATTTACAGACCCTATAATCCACACCAAAAATTCCATATAGGTGCTACACAGCTATAGGTGTGAATTCAATTCAATTCATTTCAGTTCAGTTCAATTCAATTCAATTCAATTCAATTCAATTCAATTCAAAACACTTTATATTTATAAAATGGCACCAAAGACCATTCAGCATGTCTACCATATGGTGGTCTGTGATCTCAGAAAGACTCACTTCTAGGAGCAGGTGGATAACACCCTCCAGTACTTATTGGCAGTATTGTAACACCCTTTGAAGACTTGTGTTGGATCAGATGTCAGCACCTAGATCAACAAGGCAAGAGCAGCGTTCATCCAGCTGAAAATTTCTGGAGCTCCAAGGAGATAGGCCAAGCCAGCAACCTGTGACTGTTCAGCACCAATGTAAAGTCTCTATTGTTTTACGGAAAAGAGAGGTGGAGGACAACGAGGCATCTCTGAACAACATCCAGATGTTTGTCATCACCTGGCTACAGTGAATCCCGTGAGTCCACTGGCCAGAAACCATCAGCAACACAGAGCTAAAATGAAAAACTCAACAGCACCCCATGGGTGAGGAGCTGCTGAAGTGAAGATAGGGATGGCCTGATAGAGATGGCCCGACAATACTCTGAGGAAGTCAGGCAGCAACATTACCAGACCAGGTTCATAATTCTTTCCTATATCAGAAAGATTTCTTTATAATTATGATATATATGATAGAACATCTTTCATCTTTAGTATTATTAACATTTGAATTAATTTAAATTTACATTTCCAAAATCATTTTAAAATTTTATTTTTACCCGTTTTCCTGTTAGCCCAATTGCATACTAGGTGGGCCCACATGTGGTTGCAACCCCAAGACTGGGAGTCCACGTGCTAGAGGAATCAGTTGGGATCCACACTCAGGATTATATAACACATCTTCTTATGTAAATAAGTAGCATTTCAATATAATTGGTTTTCTCTCTAAACCTCTGTGGTTAATGCACTTAAAAACATTCTGAGATGGGGTAAAAAGGTTTTCTCAGGCTGTGTAAGGGGTCTATGGCTCAAAAGGTTAAGAATCCCTGTGATAAACATTTTATTCAGCATTTATTGTGCATGTAGTTGAGGACAAATACTTTTGTAAAGCTTGTTGTCCTTGTTTTAGAAATTCCAGAGAGAAATGTATGAAATATGTTGCATTCTTAAGGCTGTTAGAAAGCAATAGATATTAATAAATTCAGAAATTTACACAAGGAAATTTTGTGGCAGTTTCTGCAAGAAATCTAAAATGTTCAGAAATTCTTAGTTAACGTGAGAAATATAATCCAAGCATAATACAACAGATATGTCAGCAAAACGTTAAATTGGTGCACGTTTTTCATTCCATGATACACAATCCAATATTTGTTTTCCTCCACATACTGAACCAATACATGTTTTCAGTTGCATTTGAGGCATTCAAACTTATCAAGTGCAGCTGTATAAAGCTATAAGCCCAAATATCACTTGAAAATCATTAACTAGACAACTTTGTCATAGAGATACTTTATGTTAAGCTCTAAAAACAACACGTCCATCATTCAGCTTTTTTTTTGTTACCTGAATCCTGATTGCTGTTTATTGTGCCAAGTCTTTGATTCTTAATCTGCTGTTTAGCCCTTTTTTTCAGATCACTCCAGCACAATTAATACATTATTCCTTTCATTAAGTGACAAAAACCTGGTCTCTATAAGTCCACTGCAAAAGCATTGCTCAGCCATGTCATTCAAGGTTATTTTAACAATCTCGCTGACATCTGTCTAATTTCCTCCTATAAAATGACCTTTTATCTCCAAACCATTAAAATTCAAGTCCATTTTACAACCAGTGTCAAACATTCTTTTGCTGTCTAAACAATGTTCCATCAGAGGCACCATGTCTTCTACAGGTTCAGAACCTTCACTCATTACTTCTTCCTTCCTAAACTCTAATAATGTGCCTCCCACCTCACAAAGGTGTGTTTAGTTGACACTCCCAGGCTTCATGTTTGTCCTCCTGATTCCCAGGTCTGTATCCTAACCTCAGGATGTTTTGCCAGGACGTTCCAGCACCCTCCTTTCTCACTCTAAATAACAATCTCACTCTCCATGGTAATACAGGAACAGTTATTAAGCACGTTCTGGCACTACAAACACATCAGTGCTCTGTCATTCATCATTCTCAGTCATGTAAAAAGATTCAGTCTCATCCACAATGCTGCTCTCCTTTTGTTTTCCAGACACCAAAACTATGCAGCCAACTTCCAAAACCACCCCTCAACTGTCAATCTCAACTCTCTCCACCCACATTTACGATGCATGAAAGAGCAAATAGTTTTAAATCATTACCTTACCTCCAGGATATAATCAGCTCTCTTCCTTGTCTGATTTCTTTAGAGGTTTTTAACTCATGCCACTGTTATGTGGAGCTCACTTTTCAATGCAAAAGCCCCTATAATGACAGTGCACAACGTGTTACATATTTAAGCACATAATGTATTTGCAAGAGGATAGCAGACTTCGTCATAGCATTAAACTCACTGCACACAGCTTTGACACTTCACACATTGCAGCTCTCAGTATTTCACGCTTTTATGTTGGCATTTGCAGTAATTGTCTTTGGCCAGAACTGCTGTACAAGTTTCACAGGATAAGTGGCTTGGCTAAATGGCGTACAGTTAATGAATGGGAAGCATTAATAAAAGCACTGGTTATGGCTGCATAGTCTGCATGCATTAGGGAAAGAAATTCATTTGTAATGGACTGGCTCGGATTGCAAGGGCAGAGGGTCATTCCAAAGGCTCAAACCTGCCATTTACCTGTGTAGAACATCTTGTGCTTAATATTCAAAACAAAACTATGCATTTCGTATGAAAAACTAGTTCAGAAAATGCGAATGTTTTATAAGCAATTGATTTCTTAAAAAATAATGAAGTCTTTAAATAACAAAGGCTTTTTAATGTCTTTTTCAGTTTGTAAGTCTTTTGCAGTGAGTGGTAAAACCTCAGCCTCCCTGTTATGTGACAGACATAATGGTGCAGACATGGTGTAATTGGTTACTGAGCAATTAGTTCTTACAATGGTGTGCATACACTTAGAACACTGAACATTTGTCATGTAACAAATATGGGTTTCCCTACATAATATCCTATGGATTTGTTGTTACATAAAAGCACTTTTCTACTGCTGCAAAATGGTACAAATTAAGCTAATCAAAAAGAGCTAAATATCTGGTTCAATGTGTTAAAATGATAACTGGGTCATCCAGTTCTGTCCATTTTATTTTAAAAATTTAAATATAATGAAAATATTGTCAGGCTGTCAAGCGCACGCGATCAGGATGGGGTAAAAAAAAAAAAACTTGTTTGTTCAAAGGTAATTGCATCAAGCTTTGTTGTTTTGTTAACCTTTTGTTTTGGATTGAAAGAAAATCTTTGTGTGCAGAGACAACAGATGACACTGAAGCACAGCAAGAAAATATCAATTTAATTACCTTGCATGATTCATATGTACATGACTTCATTTTCACAAGAACAGGTGGTGTGTTTATGCCCCCCGCCCCCCCCCACAAAAAAAAAAATTTAAAAAAAAAAAAAAAAAAAGATTTTATTATAAGAAGAAAAATAAAGAATGTTTTTAAGTTAGAAAAATTGTTTGTATT
>JABJVR010001706.1:0-18683 GCA_025773905.1 Chitala chitala
GCTTATCTGTTCAAGACTCTGTCTTAATTAATAAAAGAAATCCGACATCAGATTATACGATAATACGATATAGAATCATTCACAATGCCGCGTGAGTTTCAAACAAGGAAAGTCGGCTGTACAGAAATGAACATTCGAATAGTAAAATATCAAATCGAATAGTAAAAAGTTAAACGAATATTCGTTATTTGAATATTCGTCTGCATCCCTAGTAATGTCTTTCTTTGATCACATATGGAAGGAACTATTTCTGTCACTGAGTACATATACATGTTGTAACAAAATTGGTTCTGTGCATTTAACCTATCCCCTGAGGGAACAGTGGGCAGCTAACGCTGAGTATCTTGCTCAAGGACCGGAGTGGCTAGGTCAAGATTCAAACCAAAAGGCTTCTACTTCCTTGCAAAATGTTATACCCACCAGCCGCCTTTTTTCATGCTTTTTAACGTCACACTGCAGTTCATTTGTAAATGAAAGGTACTTGTGGTTACTGAAACAGCCATTTTTACACTAAGGGCTTCCAGCTGACATCAACTGTTTACATTTTAAAAAGTGACAGGGATCATCAATATGCATGATGCTAATGGGAACACAGGTGGAGGGAAAATCACCATCCAAAGAGAAGGCAGGAGTGAGGGGTCAGAGCACCACAAGTGGACCCAAGGTGTGAAACTCCATGCTATCCATTTGTGGCTACACAGTGAGTGATAAAAACTGATAAAACAGAAACTCAAGGGGTTCCACAACACATGTTCCAATATGCCCCCAACAGTCAAGGAAGAAACCGTTCTTATGTCCTCTGAGAGAAGATGACCATGTCCAGCTCAGACATCCCTCCTTCTCAGAACTCGGCAGCTCTACAAGTTTATAAAAGGTAATCTGTGTGAGAGTTTCAAGACAGCCCCCCCAGCCACCCCCAAACCCATGTTTTGTGCTAGAGCTCAGAACAGGTACCTGCTTCTTGTGTTAGTCAGCAAATGCACCCACCACTAGTCTGTTTGTCTCTCCTCTGTCATAACTCCACTCTAACTAGATCCAAGGAGGGTCCAGCACAATAGAGTAAAGATGACTCTCATCCAACTGCCAAACATAGCAGAAGCAGAACCAAGAGCAAACTAAAAAAAGGCAATCGCTTCCTATGGACAATCACCAGAGAAATACAGGGAACTAACAGAACTCATAATGGCAAAAGCACCAAAGGAACAGGCCGATCAGCCCTCAATAAAACAGTCCAAGGTCAAAGATCGAAAGTGCACATCGATATTACAGCAAAGTCAAACACAGCAAAGTCAAACACAGCAACACTCCAAATTCCAAAATCTTTTCTAACTTCCTCTTTTTTTCCTTCTAATCTTTTAAACTTGAAGACACCAATCAGATGTCTATACACAGTCACATGGTCTTTGACGTGGGGTGGAGAGGTAATGTGACACACAAGGAACTTGGAAAAACAAAAACATGACAGAGAGAAAACACCCAAAGTGGAGGGGGGGGAGCAGTAACCTAGCAGCTAACACCCAGGTATGATCCGTGTATCAAACACACAAAGATACACGCACCTGTACTCTCTGAAACATCCTTCCAGTTCCATCTTTTATTAAATAAATTTCTTTCACCTACAAACTTGAGCCACCTCCACGATTATTAATCTGTGATTTCGCTGTGAGTTATTTTTCACCAATGACTAAACGTCAGTGTTATTTGTTCCATTTTTCTGTAATTACAATATACATCATTATGCTTGTACTTGGTGAGTATCAACCAACGACTTATATATAATGACAGTAACAGCCCAGCAGTTTAAAGATGTGGAAATAAGGGTGTGTTGGGGTGGACCATTCTGCCTGAGTTTACTGTGAGCTACACACACACACACACACACACACACACGTACACACGCACACACACACACACACAGGCTGGGTGAGCTGGGTGAGTGTAATGATAAGATAATGAACAGTAGACACTCTCTGTCTATCAGATCTGATAAGGACCAAAGAATAAATATTTTTGTGTGCACTCACTAAGAAGTTGCAGACCACTTCTGAGTGTGTGTGTGTGTGTGTGTGTGTGTGTGTAAAAGGTGTGGCCCTGACCACAGACAGATTCTGTGGCATGATGTCCACATCCTGCAAAATATGAAAAACACACAAGCAAGTCCTGATTTCCCTACCCTTGTGAAACCTACAGCATCCCCAGCTGAATGACAGGTATCAGTCTATCATCCCCCAGTCATTCAGTCACAAGAATCAGGATTCTGCCTGCCATGGCACTGAAACAGAGAGTCAAGATCACAATCGTCCAACTGGACACACATAAGACCTTAACTACATCCGTGCATTAAGCATGTCATTAAATCCAATAACAGAAATAAAGTAATGAACAGATTCTCAGCCTAACAATCTTCCCAGAGGAAACACCCTTAAAGCACCATATATAACATTTTACACAACTGGCTACACAAAAAAAAAACTTTAAATAAACTCAAAAAAGCTTGGAAATGAACCAACCACATGAATTTCACACCTGCTACAAATGCCAGTATGAATAGGCATTGTATACATTTACCACATAATAATGACTCTAAAGCACTGGTTATAAAAGTAGGTATGTACGAATACTTTCAATATATGGCTATATGCTGTTTCCATGTAACATCCTGGACAAAAATTACATATCAACAAGCAGCATGCTTAACACCATTACCATTCACTCACAGATAATGTTGGATGCTGACGGAAAGCCATCACTAGATGATGTGCGAGGCCACTGTGACCATGCGTTTTATGGGCAAGACCCTAGATGTAACAACGAACCACTATGACCGTAAAGGTAATATGTGATATATATGCATGCACATGTATGTGTGTGTGCGGGAGGGGGTGCTGGTAACACATGTTACTAACACCGCAACAATAAACAGATCGTAGGACTGCCCTGGGAAAAAGATTGGAGTTTCCAAGACTGGTCCGCTGGGGCTATAAACGCTTATTCCGTTTCATAATCAGAGTAATGTAGCTCCATGAAAAAATTCCAGCGCTTTTTTAAGATATTGGAACCGTACTTAATTATACAGCTGTGTTTTATTCCACATCATAGTCACGTCCGTAGTTTTATTTTAATTTAGACAGATTTTTCTGATGAAACGTTATCTTTGGCTTTGTCTTTCGAAATAAAGTAACTCCGTGTGTTCCTTTTCTTTGACCGCGTGTGACACATAATTCTTAACACTTAATACTGAAAAAGCAAAAATCAGAGCTCTTGACGTCGCACAAACCGTGTCTGTGCCTAAACACAACTTAAGTTTTATTTTTCAGCATAGCTGCTGTCTCGGCGAGGATAGGCACATAAATAACCAGCGCTAGGAGCTGGATACAATAATTTAAGCGAATCACGTGTTGAGAAGAGCCCCGAGCCTGATGTCACAAAGTGTTTCGCAGGCTGCCAGTCTTGCGCTGAAGTGTCTTTAAGCAACCCTGCGTCAGTACTGCAAACTCCGAATGCTGCAACATTTATTCCAGGAGGGCACGTAAAAACAAAAACCTAGGCAAGCGCGATCACAGCAGTTTATAGCCTGCTTCTCAGCAAAAGTAGCTAAAGGGATATAAACTGCTACCATCGTACTTGCTGCATGAATGGGGGCCGTGTGTTATGATTCCAGTAACATTGTAGGTCCTACTTCTGAATAGTTAAAATTATGATGGCAAACGTTTTACGAAATCAGGGATGATTTTACAAAGTATGAGTATATAAAAACTGACATAAAAATAAAGTAACTACATATCAATGGGTTGTTGTTTTAGAATTTTACCTAATGTATAAAATTTCCCCCAGACTGCTGGCACATGGAAATTCTCACAACCTTTTCAAATAAACTGAAAATAAAATACAAACTGATCCATTCGTTTTCTATTTCAAAATTTAAATGGAACTGCAAATGATACTGTTTCGATGAAGGATGGACATACTTGATTTTCAGCAGCGTGACACGAAATAAGAATATAATTTGAAGCAAATAAGACTTACCAGTAAATCGGTGTTCCTGGATGAAAAATACAAAATCCAATGTAAATGTATTACTGTGTCTAACGTACAATCATCACACTTTAAAAACAGAATGACGTTAAAGGGACGAACAGGATGGTACCCGGTTTCCTAAAACAGGAGCATCTCTCCTGCCGGTGGTCAGACCTAGTTGTAGAGCCTGTTCACCGAGTACGTATACTGTATCACGGAGGAGACTGTACCAAGCATATAGCAAGAAGGGGGAAGCTAGTAAAACTGGGAAAAGAAGAAGATGAGCCTCCGCGTGTTACAGTCGAACTATATCAATCATGTGAGACAAAAATCGTTAGTCATTTGTCAGTTTTGATCGGAAAAAAATACGATTGCAAAACAAAAACTTTAAAAACAAGACTTATCTCTGTTTACTCCAAAAATAATGGTACGTCTCCATATTCAAGTCCAAGAAGGACGTCCTCACTGTTGCGAGCAGTATCGAAAGTGACTAAATTTAGTGGGGGTTTTCCTGCTTTTCCTCAATCAACAGGTGTGTAGGTTAACAAAAACGATGAATGCGAAACACTGGTGTCCCAGTTTCATGTTTCTGGAATAGGCGTACAGTCTTTTCCGTGTGTGCTAATCTTGGAAATTCATTCGCCATTGTCACCAGTATCATCAAGTGACTGCTTTGACCTGCATGTTTCATTCTTTCAGTGAAGGCTCAGCTTTTAGTTTTACTTTAAACGCGTTTTTTACCGCATAAAAACAAGTACCGTTCGTTCTAGTATAATAAATTCTTACCAACTATCCCATTAACGCTGACATTTTAAGATAAGGTCTGTTTTCTGGCACTGAGTACCGAGCAGGATGGTATTGATTCTCTTGCACAGATTAATTTAGTTCCTTTTATAAATACCTTGAACAGACAGGCTTGTCATTTTGAATCAAGAAGTGGGACAGCTGAAACTAGACACATTTTTTTTTTTTTTTTGGCTCGCCAGGGACTGGCATTAATCTAAGACAGAAGACTTCCTCTGTGATGAAGCATTAGTTAATTTCATACATCTACCAACCCCCAGCAGTGATTCACCACTTGATCCAATTTACAGAGACTGCTGTCACTGAGTGCCTTCTGCCCCATGGGATCCTAAATACAGTTCATTATTGGCATTACTGCCAGTCTTCATCGACTCTGTTACTCACCATATAGTGTTTCTTGTTAACATCTGGAAGTAGGCACTTTAGATTGATGCTTGTCAGTTTCTACTCACATTCCCAACACAGAGATCCTCAGATTTTTCGAGGCTTTTTTTAAGTATGACCACACATTTTGATGGTTGCCAGAAATGGCTGTGGTCAGGAGTGCAAGATGTAGAGCAGAAGGAAGTGGATGTTTACACTGATGCTGTGGTATCCTCAAGTTTTTTACATACAATGTGGTTAAGAAAGGAAAAACAATTGTCTCACTTGCATTCTGTCACTCACTGCAAAACCTAGCAATTATTTTGATTGCAATTTAAGTAATTCAGTATGTTTTCACTCATTTTTATTCAGGGATTTTCTCAACCTGGTCTCCCCTTACCACTTAAAAAAAGATTTACAAGGACAAGCAACACAGCAGTGGTCATTTTCACAGCCTTTACACAGATGAAGTGGGAGAAAGATGCATCAGAAAGGAAACAAACACAGTCTGGTAAACCCAGGAGGAAAAGAGATGAGGTGTAGTGGTGGCAGGCAAGGTAATCAGACTCCATGACTTACATGGGTCTGCAGAATAATTTGATTAGGTTTAATAACATTCAGGAAAATATATGCATAGCCATAGATGACTCTTGGACATGTATTCTCTAAAAAAAAGTTCTTAGTTTTGCATATCAGAATATTTTATGCACAATTAAAGAAAGATATGTACATATTCCTATAAACCTAAAAAATTACCTGACCAATATATTCACACATGTACACATATCACCAGTACATATTTCCAGCAGCCACCTTGCTGTTTATGGAAGTCTCTGCAGAGGTGGGGGGTACTTTTCTGTTAATTAGAAGGAATGGTGGTATATGTTTCATTTTGATCACTTTGATCTCCACAGACTACACTGCATTACCTTTAATCATGGTGACTTCAGGGCCATCCTGAAGTATCCCTGGGGATCTGGGTTTGACAGACTGTGGGTATCCTATATGTATGCAGATCTAATTTAATCTGGCCTTTCTGATTCTAGGGTCATGGTTTCAAAGTAGTTGTACTGATGTCACAGTCATCATGGGCCAGTTTAGCCCAGTGGCTGTGTTTGTGGTATCTAGCATTCATTTCTTCGCCCCTTCCAGAACAGTAAATTATTTTAAGATGTACAGCTTGGTTCACACACAAAGGGATGCACTGTGACCTCTGCAAATGTTTGATGGAGTAATAAATTAATGCTTGCAAATGGGAGAAAGGGAGGAGATTAATAGAGACTGATTTGTGGTACTTTGAAGGAAGCACTTTGGCTTTTCAATTGGTTTAGGATCTTATCAACTTATTGAGTATAAACAAGCCTGGCAGGACTAAAGAGGTTTTCTTTAGGGTTGGTGGTTTTGCTTGTTTCTGGTCCACCAGCATCACAGTAGATTCATAAAAGCTGTTTTTGGTTTTTATTGTGCAGTATGCATGCCTCAAACTCAACTCCAACACAGTTCAGTGAAAGTTCAAAAGTGTTTTCAGTAATCATGTTTCTAAGCTTAAACATATTCCTCCCGTGTCCTTTTAATCACCGGCACATCAAAATGTTTTTTTTTTTTTTCTGAGTATGTTGACAGTTTTTGATTATTATTAATGTTTTTCTTAATTTTATTGTAATATTAATGCTTCTTGGTAGTTCTCTTATCCTGGTTGTAATTCTGGGGGTTGAAATGTCAAAAGGGAATGGGAAAGGTCTAACTGCTGAGCATTAATTACAAGGAAACACAGGAAACTAATAAAATTATACAAGACCCAAATACAGGAGAATAAAGAAAGCTAAAAGAAGGCTAAGGCACAAACAGAAACCTGGGGATATCCTGAGACAGGAATAGGATGGGGCGTGGGCAAAAAAACACAAGGGTAAGGGCAAACGATACAGGGAATATGAACATAAGCATAAATACAGATGTGGCAAAATTTATATATCAGAACGAATAGTGAGGAATACAAACGTACACATAAGGACAGGTAAACATTAGCACGAGCAAAGACAAGCATGGAAACTCACAGATAACCACAGGTAACCAAACAACAACTAGTAAACAAGGGAAACACCAGGCTTAAATACAGGAGAGCAGGGATGGCCTGGAACTTGAGAACAGAGTTGTGGTATTTTATTAGTTGGGTATTTTTTAGTTAGCAGGTCTGATGGTCGTCCACACACAAGGTCGGCTGGCCACTCTGGCATTTGAGAGAATGTCCTGATTACCAGTCCACCTATGTAGGATAGACAGGAACCCAAAGACAGGTGCATACAATGAAGTGAAAGTAACAAGAGACACAAGAAAAAGGGAATGAGGGATCATGACCACTACACCAGTACAGGAAAACCATGTCAGGATGTGCACATGCAAAACATGATCCTGGGCTGGACATGGCAATTTAGTAACTCAGAGCAATAAAAGTAGTACTTTTAAAGGACACGATTTCATATGTAACATAATTTCAGTAACCAGACAAGTCCCGGATATGTCCTGTTTGATTAACATAAAGTCTTTGGCATGATAGGTGTTTTCTGGCTTCATCAGAAACATTTTCCTTATTATGTGAAATTGTCAGTTATAATCCTTTTATTGCACATACAGAACAGTAAATGAATACTTTTCACAGGATTGACATGTTCATTTGTACATTCAGCGTGATTGTAACTTGTCTGGAGTTCTAACTGATAAATATTTTTACATTGTTAAGATGAAGAACACTTATGTTGCAACATAAAATTAGAAAAATTGGCTCTTATTATATGCGTGTGTGTGTTTGTGTTGTATTATGTTATTGAATTATACACCGACTATTTCAATAGTCAGATTGTTTGTATTAGTATAGTCTATTTTTAATAGCCAGGAGAGGGCGACAATGAGAGGCATAACATAAATGTAAGACGGGAGTGACTGAAGTTATAAGCCCATGTAAAGAAATACTTTGAGGGGCTAGACTGATAGAACACAAATAAGAAAATAGCAGAGGCTTAAAAACACCTTAAGTAGAGAATTAAAAGGCAGAGTACTTCAACTGTGTGTCAGAAAATGTATAACATACACTATATGGACAAAAGTATTTGGCCAAACCTGTTAATTACAGAATACAGGCGTTTCAATGAGATCCGTTGCCACAGGTGTATAAAATCATGTACCTAGCCATACAGTCTCCATGTGCAAACATTTGTGATACAAAATGGGTCGTTCTGAAGAGCTCAGTCAATTCAAGTGTGGTACTGTGATAGGATGCCACCTTTGCAATGAGACGGTTCATGAAATTTCATCCCTGCTGGATATTTCACGGTCAACTGTTACTGATATTATTAGAAAGTGGAAGTGTTTAGAAACAACAGCAAGTCAGCCAGGATGTGGAAGACCACGTAAAATCACAGAGCGGGATCAATGACTGCTAAGGAGCATGGTGCATAAACGTCGCCGACGCTTTGCTGATTCCATAGCTAAAGAGTTCAGAACTTCTACTGGCATTGATGTAAGCACAAAAACTGTGCGGTGGGAGCTTCAAGGAATGGGTTTCCATGGCTGAGCACCTGCATGCAAGCCTCACATCACCAAGTCCAATGCCAAGTGTCGAATGGAGTGGTGTAAAGCACACCGCCACTGGACTGTGGAGCAGTGGAAACGTGTTCTGTGGAGTGACGAATCATGCTTCACTGTGTGGTGATCAGATGCATGAGTCTGGGGTCTCGGTAATTGAAGCATTATGGATGTGTTTGTTAAAATAGAAAATGTCTACTACATACATATTTACCCGTGTTATAAACATATAGGCTTGTTTGATTAACCTGAATCAAGCATAGAAATTTTTAAACTATACGTAATTGAATGATTAGAAAGGTAAACAGAGAAGCAGCCCTGTTAGAGAGATGAGGAGATTTGCAGACTTTTTTTCACTGGCTGCTTTTTTAAGTGAACTCTTACATGTTTATGGACAGGCCTTAAATTTGTAACATATAGCATGGTGATTAAAAGCATAGAATCATAATCTGAAAGTTATTGGTTAAGATCTAGCATACATAGCTTCACAAATGCATAAATTTGTTAGTCACCTAAGAGAAAAGCATTAGTGTAGTGGAGTGTGAACCGCTACAGTAGAAATCCCATAGTAGTCAGAATAAGAGTCTCATTAGTTCCTCAAGTGAGGAACTTGGGTCTTTAACTCTGTGGGCTAATCTTCTTGTCTTGTAACACTATGTGGGCTGTAAAGTCCTGGCTTTAAATCTAGGCAAGGCTGCCCCTGTTACACTTGTGCAATGACTTGGATAAATACTGGCTGCAACCAATCAAATGAGCTGAGGTTACTGTGGGTATTTAGAGATGGAGAATGTAGTGGAGTATGAACTGCTACGGTAGAAATCCCTGGTAGTCATGATAAGAGCCTGATTAGTGGCCTAAGTGAGGGACTCAGGTCTTTAGCTCAGTGGGCTAATCATTTTGTCTGGCAACTCTCTCTGGGCTATGATGATCTACATTTCCATCTAGGCAGGGTCACCTCTTGTTACATTAGCAGAGTAGTTAATATGTCATAAGAAACTATGCAAAGATGTTACCACTAATGCTTTCATTAATAAACCCAAGAGAATCACTGGGAAACAATCAGTTTGTTCAGCCTCAGTTGTTTCATGAGGTAAACCACCTGATGTGTATAAGGAGCAGAGCATGGTGCCATTTCAGCATAATTTTAAAATTGCAGTTGTTTCCATCTGAAAATTAAAATTTGTAGGGGGAATAGGAGATCTCCTATAATATGAATAATATTAATAATGTGTTAAGGTGCCTTCGTGTGTCCGGGTGTGCTTCTGTTTACCTGTGGATTGAACCCAATGACTGCTGTCACTGAATGGTACTAAAGTGGAAATTTATATACTGCCTCATAGTATCCATTTTCCTTTTGCAAATTCTGTCCTAGGTAGGACCTTACATCAAAAAAAAAATGCAATTGCATTTTACAACAAAAACGGATATAGTCTGCATTATAAAAGGCTGTTATATTTAGCAGTGACTTTGCACTGCATATTAATGATATTAACAATGAGAGTTGTCAAACACTTTCTCTGCTAGCTTCACTATTGAAGCAAATGCACTGCTTACCTGTATTTTAAAACAACTAATTTGTCCCTCTTTTAACACTAACACACAGATATTGTGTGAAGCCATTAGACTGAAGGATATGCAGTTGTTAAAAAATAAGCAGTGATCCTTGAAGGCTAAACATGTATATTGGGCACTGGTGAATTCATATTACATCATATTTATTTCAGGCCCACCAGGAACTGAAGCTGATCCCAGGCTACAGAAAAACTTGAGCCTTACGACCACCTCAATGGACATTTTGTAAATGGTTTTATGTCAGGAGCTATGTCATATAGATGATAACTTGTTTTACTTAATTCCACCATAATAAGATTATTATTACGCTAATTATGTTATTACCCTTATTAGCACTGATAATCAAGCCACAGAGGCCAAGGGGTAGTTTTCTTTAACTCAATTAAGAAATAATATATGATATAAAGGAGTGTCATTGAATGCAGTAACAATTCTGGAAGCCTTCCCTTGTTCGAGGAGGCAGTTCTGGTGCACTTTCTGTATGTAAGTATGTGTACAGTGACAATGTTGTGTGAGGTGACAGTGCTGCCACCTGAATAACTCTGATGTCTGCAGGACACATTTACCTTAACAAATTAAAATGGACTGAGCCTGATTATCAGCACAGACATTACACACTCACCTGTGGAGTATCCGCACTGACCAGGACATGGCTCACTAAACCCAGTTATCAGCGTAAACATGGGGCTCTCACCATTGCTTCTAAAGCACACCCTGCTCTTGGCTTGGAAAGTTGTACAACATTGTCATATGGAATCTAAACTGTAATCAGAGATGGCAGCACTCATCAATATACACCAGATACATTTGTGCCAGCTTTCCTGTAAGAAACCTGCCTGTCACTGTCTGTGTCTTGATACAGGGGGCTGTAGCCCATACATTGTGGCCATAAAGTAGTGCTCAGTGTGGGTGACAGCCTGAGGATGAAGGAGTTCTGACTTATAGTGCCCATAGCATTATGAGTAACTGTTGGCAAACAGAATACATGAAGTGAGAATCTTCCAGAAAGACAGGATTCTGCATTTGTGGAACTACAGCATTTTTTATGGCCACAATACTGTAACGCAGGTGTCGCAACCAATGAACAGCAGCTGGGAATTACTGAGGGAACAGCAGCCATTATCCACCTTCCTGGCAATATCTGTAAATAGTTGTTACCCCACCCTAGGTGTGTTTGGGGGGTGTGAATGGAGACCCTTCCCCTTTTTCCCTGGTGTGAGTGTTTGGGTGATTGTGCTTTCCACTATTGCCTGTGTCCTTTTAAAGGCAAATAATAAAACGATTGGCTACTCTACCA
Organism: Chitala chitala; assembly: GCA_025773905.1. Lineage (NCBI taxonomy): Eukaryota > Metazoa > Chordata > Actinopteri > Osteoglossiformes > Notopteridae > Chitala > Chitala chitala. Next base: position 11,633 of record JABJVR010001706.1, read on the forward strand.
CTCATGTCTGTGTCATGGCTAGCCAGCACTGTTACAATACAAATGTGTATTGATTCATTGTGTACCTACAGCAACAAATATTAATAAACTGTTTTGTAGTTTGTCACTTGACATCACATAGCTCTGTGTATGGATATCCATGTTGACTTACGTGGTTCTATATACTAGAATATAGGTTTGGTTCTTTGCTGGACGATACTGAAAATTACTTGATGTTAAGAACAAAAATATTAGTTGCATTTTTAACTCCAAGGTACAAGGAATTATCTTTTGGAATTTGATGGTTAATATCTGAAATGCACGTGCTTTTTTTGCTTGTTTTGTGACCAGCAGTTTTTGATTCAAGTCCGTGTTATCACTGTTCTATGAACGGCAGAAACCTGTTTTATCCCTGCCCATTCACCACCCCGTCGGTTGAGTTCTTTAATAGTCAATAAAGATGGCCCTTTTTTACCGGAGCATTTGCCCCCGAAGAGCTCGCTGCACGCCCCTGTCCAACAGCTCACATTACTTTTACAAGTAATGGGATTAATGTTGTAGCGACTGCTAACTGTTTTTTAATAATATATAACATTAATTATATTGTGGATCTTACAATTTTGCTAATTAGATGCAATGGGGATTTACTTTTGTGTGTTTCAGAAAAGAACAGTCACGAATACTATTTTTCTTTTCTTAGGGGGCTGAGTCTCAACGAATATATCCGAAAATCGTCCATAATTTCCTACATATCCAGCTCCCCCGCGCGTCATACAATACTTCCTAGTTCCTTCAAGTGGTTGCCAGATTGGTTTTTAAAACAGCGTTTACAATAAGATCAGATATAATGTTCAAAATACAATTCCAGTGGGGATATTAAAGCAATTAGATTTGTATTGCGTGTGAGAAATGTCTTTTTCTGAAGCCACATTTAACCACACATTGTGGCTTTTTTTTTTTTAACATTTTATTAATATTGTATAATTTCACAACATTGTATCTGAGCATTTTTACCACTCTGGTATCTGGGGAAACTGTTAAGATTAAATGAGTTGGTCAGAAGTTTATAATTACATTATAACTACGTTTATTAAGTCAATATACTTAACCGCTGCCCCAACTGACACTTGTCTTATTTTGTTTTATTTAATTTAGTCTTTATGTATTTATTTTATCTGGTGAGCTGTGAATGATTCCAGAAATTATATATAAAAATAAGATGCTTTAATGCACAGTACTGTACCGTTTGTACACTGTGACCCAGGTTGTAGGAGGCGTGGTCCTTAAATCACAAAGTCAGTCTGGAAACCCTCCTTAAGACAGCAGGGTCAGGCGCTCGCCGTGTCGAAAGTGGTGGGGAAATAGTAGTGCTGCTAGTCTACCTCGGATTTAGTCTTTTATTTTGATTAATTTAGTGGTCATTATTTGCGCTATTTTCCTTCCCTCACGCGAAAGAGATGGGTGCCTGTTTGGCTTTGTGTTCCTTGGCCAGCTGCGTAAGTCGGACATTTAATTTTTCCTCTTTCGTGTTCAGGCTGGCAGACTTTCGTCACCTTAAAGAGGCTGTTTAAAAACGCAGCCTTATTTTTTATCGTTAGTATGTTACCAAGTATCAAATGAACAATTAGTATCTTCTAAGCCGTCGTGCATATTTCCTGGTTGATGGCAGTGCTGGATATCAGAGTATGAAACGGTTTGTTACACGAGAGTTCATTCTTTATTCGTATTTGTTTTTCTGGAGGAGGCATTTTCTTAAAATTAATTACCGTTGTTTTTAAAAACTGGGTTTTTATCAAAGTTACATTAAGACGTGTACAACAGGTACTGAAATAAAATCAATTACATTTTCCTTTAATGAATGAATAAAAATTGGTTTTCTAGGGAGATAATAGGTACAAAACAGCAGATGTAAGGATTGTTCGACCTTTCCCCATAATGATACACTGTTGTAGGCCTACTCAATGTTTTACTTTTTTTTTTCTCGACTATGTATTTCCAGAAACATGACTTAGTTTTTTTTTTTTTTTACACATTTAATTCTTATAATTAGATAGCTTTGTTTTTTTTTTTTTTAAACTTATGTTTCATGAAGGACTGATGTGATTGTGTAAAACAGTTGGAAGTTTGTGGGTACTTGTATATTTATGTGAATCTTTGTAATCGATCTTTTTTTTTTTTTTTAACTGAATAGCACAGTGGGTTTTTTTCCGTAACATGTGGCAGAGTGAAAAGAACAGGAGGAAAAAAAAAATGGGGAACTATGTATGATCTGTTCTATAACCAGTTATAAATGGTGTAATAAAACCAGTCCAACTACATTTGCTGTGTGACCGATTCCCCCCCTCCCCCAATCTTTATTTCCTTAGTGGAAAGGTTTTGTGTCCTCCAGTTATTATTATTATTATTTTTTTTTTCTTGTTTTTGTATTCTTCCTGTAAGGCGGTGTGTGTCATTGACCATGTGTTGTGTAGTGGGTTTTTTTTTTTTTTTAAATCGATTTGTGCCTGTGCTGTCTCTCTCTGTGTCACCAACTGCGTCTGCCCTGTCCCTCTCTCTGTCAGGCCTCATGCCTCTGTGGCTCTGCACCATGTCTTCTCTGTGGCTGCTGCCCTTCCACCAACAATTCCACAGTCACCCGACTTGTCTTCTCCTTCTTCCTACTGCTCGGCACGCTGGTGTCCATCATCATGATCCTTCCAGGCATGGAGCAGCAGCTCCAGAAGGTACAGTGTTCAACCACACCCCAAGCACAAACGTCGCAATTAAATTATACAACTTATTTATTCATGAACCCTTACCTCTTTTGTCTGGCACACCCAGACCTAGAGGCCTGTGTATTCCCTGTATTAGAGGTTCAGCCAAGATATCACTTGTCATGATTTAAACATGATTTGTAGAGAATATCTGTTCTAGAGAGCAGGAGAAATGGCTTCTTTGAGTACACATCTCAGCGCAGCAAATACACAAGAGATGTCATGCAATACAACAAAGTGAATTTGGTATAACCTTCAAGCTGTCAGCATAAGGGTGTGAAACTGGAGTTGCCAAGATGTGTTTTTTTGGCAGATGCCCCTATTATGTTTGCAGATTCATAGACCAGAAGGCATGTGGGAAGAAACTGGCAATGAGATCTTTTTTTTCCTTTTCTTTTGGCTTATTTAATCGCAGCATGATTGGTTCTAACTAAAAAAATCATTTAACTGAGCACCCCTCTAAGTTGACTGTGTGTGTTACACCATGTGTGTCTTTCATGTTTCCAGATCCCAGGCTTTTGTAAAGGCGGAAGCACCATTATAGGCATTCAGAACCAGGTGAACTGTGATGTCATCGTGGGCTACAAGTCTGTCTACCGCATGTGCTTTGCCATGGCCTGCTTCTTCTTCCTCTTCTCCATCATCATGATCCGTGTGCGCAGCAGCAAGGACCCCCGTGCCGCCCTGCAGAACGGGTGAGTCTGCTGGTGTTCCAGTTGTGAATTATTTCACAAGTGTTTCCCCCCCCCCTTCATCATTTGGCAGGTGCTGATTTTTAATCAATTGCTGGTTCAAGGCTTGAACAGCAGCTTGAATGTGTCCAGTAAAATACTGTGGCCTGCTTTGGGTCGGCTAAGTGGTTAAAGTGTAAGCATGCATGTTGTGGGTTGGAAATAACTTTGTAGCTTGCTCAGATCAGTTTTTTGAGGTGGGAGAGGTTGACTGCTTTAATTCATAATCCAGAGCAGGGGTGGGCAATTAATTTTGCCAAGGGGTCACATGGGATTGTTGTGGAGGGCTCCAGCCAATAGGCTGAACTCAACTCTGCTTAATATTCATTTTACCACGCTTTAAATTGTTTAGTTTGGATAAACGTCTAGAGGTAAGAGTAGATATTACGATTGGGCTATGAAAATATGAAACGGGCATGGTATAAAAGCCAACATCAAAGCATCATTTAATTAACAATTAGAACAATTTTGAACAAAATATGCATTTTGCAGTATTTCAAAGACTAGCATTAAATTAACTTTGTACAAAGTACTGCTGTTATTCTGCTTGTTGTCTGATCGCAACATTGTAATGGTGATTCAAATTGTAATCCTTAACTACAGCAACCTGATCTCCACACTAAGCACACGGCTTTACCTTTAACTTCAGTAAATAAATAATTTGAAGTCCATGTCTTGTTAAAACTCTACATTCTGCATCAACCTTTTTTTTTTTTTTCCACAGTAGCTGACATTTTTGAGGGCTAACAGCCAACTAGCATCTGTCGTAAACGGTTGTTCACCAGCAGTTTGCTTAAGCTCGCAGGCACGCCAAACGTGCGTAAATTGAAGAAAGAAAAAGAAAAGGGGGAAAGAAAACTGTCGCCTTCAAAATAAAAGCAGTGAGGTTGTGTAAAGTGCACAATTTTTGTTTGGTTTTCTAATTTCCCAATGATTTAGCACAGGCAGGTCAGGGACAGGCAAAGGGCCAGATGTGGCCTACGGGCCGTACGATGCCCAGGTCTGATCTAGAGGCAGGTTAACCCCTTGCTGTCTAAAATCACTTCTAAAATAGCAAGAGCTCCAACAGCCTGGACCGGTAGACTTGGTGTGAATAAAAAATTATTACACATATCCATTCCTAGAAAACCTATTTGTTCCCTGTTGCGAACAACGCTACAGATTCTGGCCCAGCACAGAATGTCTAGTTGTGTGGGGTGTCTATACCTGGGGTGTTGTCCTATGCTTATGTGCCTTTTTCAGTTTACCTCCCCTGCTGAATTCTTCACATGGTTCGTCCCATATATCCCAGGAAACTCTCTGAAGCAGGGCCAAACTATTTGTAATCATGAGTCTGGCATTAAAAGGAGCTAAGAGAAAGATGAAGTTTTGCAAGGCCCATTCTCCTGAGTGGTCCCAAATGCTGCCAGTGTGTTCTTGCTCAGTTCCAATTCTGTAAGATTGTTTTCTGTCTTCCTCCCTCCCCTCAGGTTCTGGTTCTTCAAGTTCCTGATCCTGGTTGGTATCACGGTGGGGGCATTTTTCATTCCAGATGGCACCTTCAATACAGGTACTACCAGCCTGATGGGACTCTGGTGCTTGAAGTCTTTTTCAGTGTAGTTTCAGTCAGTGGTATTGCTGTGCACTCCTGTTTTGATTGGCTGTTCTATGTGGTTCTGTCATTCACCTGTGTCTCACTCGTGCTGGGAAGTGTGGGAATGGATTCTTCTGTCCAGAGCTGCTGTGTACAAGTTTTTGATTGACCCTTAAATTAACTAGTGATTTACAATTGAATATTTCTAATTTCAGCGTACATCTTCGAATCCAATATGTATATAGTACAGCTATGTGCAGAATTGGAAGCACAGGTCAAAGATTTTCCTGAGCTGTGGTGTGCTGTTGTGAATCTGATTAACATATCTGTCCTGGGTAAATGGTGGAAGAGGAGGGGGAGCATCCCTATTCCATTGTACAGCACTTTGGGTGGTGGTGTTCTTTGAGATATCCACTTGCGCAATGGACTGGAAGTATAAGTGTATGCCAGTACTACTAAACAACCACAGTATGAGTCGTTGTGGTGCTGAAGACGGCAGATTTGGCTGTGAAATGTATCATTAGTGATGTAACAGATCACATTTAATCTGTGATCCTTACAGATTCGTCCTCCGTGTTTGAGTTCACGGAAACCGTGGATTAATTGCAAAGTTTAACCATCATAGTGAAATGGTTTACTGAAGCTGTTGTCTTTAAGCAATAATTCCTAAATCTCAAGGTGAAAAGATAGACAAAATAGTTGTGCATTTACATAAAACCGGGCATGCTAAAGCAGCTGACGGTGATGGTCATGGCTAGCAGAAGAGTGGAAGAACTTGAAAAGGTATTTTACTACATCTAGTGGGTATTTGTGGTATTGCTATAAGCAAGAGAACGATGAGAACAATGACATTCAGTGGGGATCTCAATATTGTCAGTAATGCATTCACACGTCTTTGATGTCATAACAGAGCAGCTTAATGACATCTGAAAAGACCCACTTTGGTTAAGTCTATACTGTACTGTACAGATATACTGTATATTTAACATGTTAAATTGCAGTAAGCGTTGAAACAAATGCTTCAAACTTTAATGCTAATTTACCAATAAATTATTGGTATGCCATAAATAACTTTACAGAAATCGGTTTATAATGCATCTTTAATTGGATATACCAGCAAGTGTTGTGTCAAATGGCAAGTGAATGTAGAGTGAGCAATTTAACATGGCATCAGTCAAATAATATCATGGCAGACAGTCAAAATGCTGCAGCTTATCTCCTGACCAACACTCATAAGCATCAACATGTCACCCCAGTCTTACAACCTTGCACTCCCAGTACAATTTAGAATTGAATTTAAGATTTTGCTTTTAACTTGCAAAGCCTTATGTAATTGTGCCCCTGCCTACATTATTGTTTTTCAGCCATATCAACCTACTAGAACCCTAATGTTTAAGGATCAGTTCCTTTTTACAGTTCATAAAGAATCCGGGGGGGGGGGGGCATCGTGCCAGTATTTAAAAATCATTTTAACATGATGGTAATTGCTAAGGCTGTTAATCAGTAAGTATGATTTGACTGCTGGCCGGCATTGTTTCCCTCTGTTAACTTATTTAATTTTATCTTGTTTACTTTTGCTATGTTTATTTTTTGTAAATTATAAGGTTTTTATTCTGGTTTTTTTAATCCTCTCTTTTAATATGTTAGTGTCAGTCATCATTGTGAAGCACTTTTGACAACCTGGTTGTAGTACATGTGCTATATAAATAAAATTGACATTGACAAATGTATGCAAGTACAACCCTATTACTTTAGCCCTAACATAAACTGTGATACCAGTTACTCCCCCTAGTGTTGTGGCTGCTAAGTAACAAATTGGACAAAATGATTTTTAAAATCCTGTTTCGGTAGAAAAGCTTGGAAATGTGAGAAACACCAGAGTAAGAATCTGTCAATAATGCAGATGGTTGGAATGGTGGAAATCTGGGGGGGGGGGGGGGGGGCGGCGGGGGGGGGGGGGGGGGGGGGGGGGGGGGGGGAGAGGAAGAGAAAATCAGGTAGTGGATGGAGTGTGT
>JABJVR010001707.1:0-14087 GCA_025773905.1 Chitala chitala
TATATATATATTTTTTTTTATTTTACTACAGACCCAGGTGACTACAGAATGACGTGTCCTTAAAGTAACAGGAAAATATGACAGTGTCATTTTGAAAGGTTTTTAATTTCTTACCAGAACATGAAACCAAAACAGCAGATGAAATGGAAAAGGAAACCGATGTAATTGTTTCTTCAACGTCAAGTGCTGCACAATCTAAAGCAGAGCAAACAAGAAGGGACAGAGTGGGGAGATTAATGACAGGACACTGTTACCACTGAAAATGAAGTGAAAGCAAAAAAGCTGAAAGGTTTTGGACCAACTGGTGCTGACACCGAGGTAAGGACAAGCTCAGAGTGGACTGGAGAATTAGAGCAGAAGGTTATGGTGTAGGTTATAGTATAAACTCTGCCTAATTCAACTCAAGGACATGGGCCATAGAGCAGCAGACTGCAGAATCCAGAGGGTGTTCCCATGGAAACCTTTGCCCAGGGAGATTACCAACCCTCCTTCCTGCCAATACTAGCTGAGCACAGATTGTAGGTCACACATGTCACTGACAATCCAATCAGCCTTAATATGGCTTGACTTACAGGTCATAAATTAAACTGTAAACCTATAGTCCTTCATGGACTTCATTGCAAAGCCTTCATTGATATACTACAGAGACTTTTATGAGTTACAACAATAAGATACATTAAGCTGAGAAAGTATTCAGTTTCTAGTCTCTCATTAAGCAGAGAAAGTATTAATTTTCAGATGTGTTACTTTGCAAAGTACAGGACATCTAGACTACCATCATGCTCTTGATGTGTCTTTTAAAAAGGAAAATAATTCATGCATATGACAGCTTGCATGGAATAATGTAAAATGGAAACTGGCCTGCTGGCAGGCAAATTAATTTGTTGGTTTAGATCCCAGGATGGAAAAAGTTACTTCACCTAAAATTTTATTTCAGAAAACATTTGTCTGAATTCACAAGTAATCAATTATAATTAATTACTATCATATTTCTTTGGACATCATGTTCTAAGGAAGTACGTTTTAAAATTTGTATTACAGAGTGTAGTATTTGTTAACCAACCATGATGCTAAACTAAAAAGAATACCAGTTTTTTTTTGTGATTTCCGCAGCTGTTTAGTCATTACTGGTCTTAGGTTGTCACTAGAGCATCATCTAGCCTGCTGGAATGAAGAATGAGGCTGACATGTTCTCTCCTCATGTAAGGTCCCGCCCTCTGCTCACACTGCAGCAGCTCAGCTGACACACAGAGGGGCAGCATTTGGTGAATCAACAATGCTATCAGGAGCACCAATAAAGCGCCACAGACAGCCTGGGACTGATTCTGGCTCAGTTCCATGCTTTTTTTTTCATTTCTATGTACCTCTATCTTTGAAACTCATGAAGCTGTCTGTAAAACTTTGGGACAATGACAAAGTCCAAATGTTTATCGTACTCTGGGATACAGTACTCAGTCAGGGCATCTGGAAAACACCATAATGAACCAATATGCTGGAGGCTCTGGAAAGCTCTTCTTGACACGTCAAATAAAATATGAAGAGCTCCTGCTTCTAATCGCATCTTGTCAAAGTGCTATCTTGTTCTCAATGTCTGCAGTGATAGAAGCTCATTGGATAGATGAATTTCTAAGACTGACCACTCCTTCAAAGACGCTTTGAAATTGGAAAAATTCTTGATTTTGTCATTTAATCTGATCTGATTTATGTATAGTGAGATTTACACTGGGATATATAATTAATGAAGGTGGGAATGTCTAGCAGGTTGTATAACAGATCCACATACCTAGCATGTCTAAAAAGGAAAATCAGACATGAATTAAGATTTCAGAACATTAAAAAAGTGTGTGTCTGTGGGGGGGTACAACGACACAAGCGTTTGGGTCTAAAAGTTAGTGGAAATCAGAAGTGTATGCTTACCATAACATGTCTCAATGAATCTGAAACCCCCAAGCCAAGCACACAGGGAATAAAATAGCTCCTCTGTATTACTAAAAAGGTGAAGAAGATCACATTACAGATATTTATTGTTCTCCCTGTAACATAGTTACTTCTTCAAAAAAAACTCATGGAAAAAATGTGTATTTTAAAGGTTATGAATTTAGACATGGAAAAACAGTTGCGCGGTTACGTATTTAATTTTATTTAGGATCAGTTTAGTTTAGATTAGCTACCATGTGTAAATTTACAAATGCTTGTGACATTAACATACAACACGCACCCGAAATTTAAAGCCTATGTAACAGGACAAGAAAAACTACATATACGTGCTAAAGTTTAACTGTAATAAATATGCAACATCTGTCTGTGGCATTTACAGCTCTTAATACCATGCAGATCACCATCAAGCACGTCTAAAGTGTACTTCTAAAGCTGTTCATTAGTTTTTAGGGGTAGTTTGGAGATTTCGGTTCTTTTTTCAGATATGGTAGTGTTTAGTTTGCGTTGCTGGGTGATACAAAAATACATGCGCTGTCGGTAAACACGTCCACGGTCAGGGCGGATCCAGACGACCGGCTCCAGCCGATCACCATCACGAATCTTGGGTACTCCAAAGAACCACAGTGGGATTTGGCGAGACGCGGACACTCAAAAATGCTCCCCGACATACCAGTTGCTTCTACTGGCATAAAAACGGGATTTTGCGGGCAGCTTCCAGATTCCCAAATCCACCACATATTGGAAAGGACGCGATGCGGGCAAGGCGGATAATTTATGCAAGCTGCATCTAATCTCTTACTGGAAGAAACCGCGCATAGGGTATAGGAGCAGTTCAGAAAAACAGCAACTAGTTAAACTATCATCAGAATACAAAAATACACTGAATGTGAGTTATTCTAACAAAGAACTACAGTACTTGAAAGAAAAAAATGTACATTCCAAATGTTACGGATTTTGTGTAAAATATTGTTCGCGTTTTGTTTCGTTTGTTTTGAATTACAGAAACAGTGCAGCCTTTACGTAAGGTATATTACCCACTCTGTGTGTTTATTTCACAGTTGTATAGTGACTGCAAATTATGTTTTTTTTTTTCCCCTAATTCATATTAGAGAATGATTATATTGTGCATAATGCTTATTACCACAATTTGTATAACCTAGAGATAATATATTTGTATTGCTCAACCATCGATTGAAACATCGATTTTAGTATAAATTAAGGTTGGGTAGATGTGATTGACGCTTGACAAACCTGTTTAAAACACTGATGTAGGTGCTGTTAATTTTTAATAATAATAATAATAAACGAGTCTGGTACAAATTTTATTTACAAGTGCTTTTATGATATGAGGAAACTGAATCATCAATTTCATTAACATACTAGAATAATCTTTGTTGAAACTTTCATGGCTGGTCACGCTAGATTTGTATATTAGGCTACCTTTATGCTGACATTTTAAAATTTTTGGTGAAGAATAATTACAAATTTTCACAAGAACGTGTCTCAACTGATACAATATTAACACATTAATAAAGATAACTGACATCTATATCAATATGTATTGAACAGATGGCACCAGATTGCCTAAGATCCTAGTACCAGGTATAATAAAATATGTATTTAGCAGATTTACAGTTGATCAAACTTTTAGAGAGATTTGTACACGAAGGAGACATTGTTGACATTAATTCAGACAACAAATGATTTTGCTCAGATCAAAGTGAATATATAGAAATTCCAGTGCCCTGACTGTTGTTCACAGGGCTCTGCTTTAGATAAAGGTCTGCATTTAAAAAACCATCCCAAACGCTGACTGACGGTCCACTCAGATCCAAGGAGGATGGAGGTGAATTTTCGGATGTTTGCATCCCCTTCAAACATGGCACATTATGGAAAACCCTTTGGCCTTGTGTAGCAATGCAGGCATGAGCTGTGACTCCCTTAGGCAAAATGAGACAGACAGATGGACCTCTATGCCCTCCGCAGTCTGGTGTTTGGCAGTCTGAATGCATCTAAATGATTGGAGCAGTGTGTTACTTGGCTGAGTGGGTGTGCTGTAATACCGTTGGTCACCATCTCCTCTGGATGTGTGCAGTCATACGTGAACACAGGCATGTTGCATTTGCGATCATGCCTCTTTGGTGGAACAGATCTGGTCAGATTGTAGAATTAATGGAGCACAGATTGCCATGTATGCGGGATCATTTTGTGAGTTAGAGGTTTAGTTTTATGTGCATTTATGACTGTTGACAAACCTACTGAAGTGGACGATGTTTAGTGGCATTTGATTTACCCAACAGTTTTCTAAAAATCTGTGTTTTCATGAACTCCAGTTGCAGTATGGACTAATGACAAATTAATCTTCGCCATCATTTTGACATTTTAAACTGAAGGAGCATAAATAATGTGCATTTCAAGCACATTATTTCTCTGTGAATTCTGGATTTATAATTATGACTTTGAGTGGAAATGTGGTAACATGTTTTTGTACACAATGCAAACATTTAACATAATCTCTTGACATAATACAAATAATATATTAGTGTTATGTCAGGAGAATGGGGTGAAAATGCAAATGGACTAAACAAAGGAAGAACAGAAGCATGCATTGCTGTTGTTAGCTACAGTGTGTAATTCCTTGGCCTCGTGCCTGTCAGGTCTCTCCTGTTGGAGTGAGTACTGCATATACGGGCCAGCTGAGATGAGAGGTGTATTAAGGGCAAAAGCAGCAGGTGGAGTATAAAGACACTTCACAAGAAAGATCGTTTTCAAACAGTGTGAAGATGACTTTCGCTTTCTCACCAATAGGTGCTTTACTTTCTGTTTTTGACCTCAAAGTCCCACAAGAGGTAACACACAGGGAAGTTTGAAAAGTAAAGACTTTTCTGGCCTTTCCATTTACACTGCAAAGTCAGCAGCCAACTTGTGATGGCCAAGTTGTGAAAAATGAACTTCAAGATGAAATGGAAGCCACTGTAGCATGGACCCAGTGTTCCAAAACCCCTTTTCTGTGTCGTGTAATTTCAACCATTTGCTCATAGCTTTTCACAGTGCTGTTTTAAACAGCTAACCACTTCCCATAATCTCTTACATATCCTGAAAAATATCTTTGGATCCTGTTTCAGCAAATCCACTCCCAGAGACCTGAGAAACTGAGCTGTTCTTAACTTCATGTAATGTTATAGGTAATAAATGTAATTTATGCTTAGGAGTCAAAACAACACATTAGGCTGTCCCCTCCAACCATAAGACAGTGCTATGAAGCAGTCATTTAAGCAACTCTAATGGAAGGTTCATAAAACCAGTGGGAGGTGGCAGGGCTGTGGTTCTCACAGGCCAAGAACACAGGCAGCTCAGGAGGTGCAACACTTTCTTGAAGTCCACTCCACCTTATGCAGTGAGGGTACTTAAAATGTAGGACCAGTCCAATTCCTCTCCAATAAAAAAACTTCTTTCTCAGGGCAGTTTGTCAATTTTATGAGCTATGTGACCAAATGCAAAGTCCCTGAAGCGTGAAAACAGCAGCCAGCAGCATGCATAAGTATACAAATGTACTTACAGACAGAAGTTATCTCCCACCCCTGACCTAAGGAATTCAATACATTTTTCTGCCTCGTTATCCTCAATGCTATCCCTCATAAACCACATTTCAAAAATCAATCATTAAAACAGTTTGTGGTAAAGCAACAATAGCTAGCTATTATGTAGTAAGTGTGCAGTGAATTCACAGTGAGAACATTTACATTGTTGGTTGCTTAGCTGAATTCTTTTATCCAAAGAGACACATGTTTTATTAGAGCAATTCAGAGTAAGTGCCATGATGGCAAAGAAATGACTGCCCTCTCCCACATGTCTCTTGAGACATGATCAGGCAGCCAGTGTTATGTTCTTAAACTCCACACAAACTGTTAACCTGGTGTGTTGCTGAGCAAAAGACATGCCTACATAGCCCATAATGCGTCAAAAATCATAAACATCAAAATATTTTTCCCTTTCTTGTCTATTGCTGAGGTATAACTCAAGTTGTGTACGCTATTAATAAACATTGTGCTGTATTACTGAAGTACTGCATATTGTAATGATTGCAAACGATGCAAAAGACGTTGGTTACACACCGATTATTCATAAGGAATACAGAGGATGAAAAACTACCATTTTTGAGAGCTGTGAGCTAGCTAGCTTTTTTAACGTCACCCTTTGCTGGCGTAATTTAAGTAATTATTTTAACAAGTTATCACAATACATCACAGGTAAATATGAGTCATTGCTTTAACAGAAGGCATGAAACCTCTGGAAATTTGCACCTTAATCAATGTAATAGCTCAGTAGGTAAAGTGGTTGTCTCACACCTGCAGTGTCATGGTTTTCACTGCTGCTCGGCACTGTGTGGAGTTTGTGTGATCCCTTGATGCATAAGTAGAACTCCACTGTCAGCTTCAGTTTTTCTAGGTGACTTTAAATTACCCTATTGGGTGTGTGTTCACGTTATGCATTACAACGATTCCCCATTCAGCATATGTACCTTGGTTATGAGCCCTGTGCTGCCTGAGATGGACTCCCAGCCTCCCATCACCCTAAGCCAGATACACGGACTGGTAATCAGGACATTCTGTCAAATCACAGAGCAGATGGCCTACGTTGTATGTGGACGGCCATCAGACACAATAGCTGGGCTGGATGGGTAATCTGTTACATGGGCTATTTTCCTTGGGGTCAGTACAATGTACTATTATTACATTGACTGGTTCTGAATTGTAATGGTTGGTAACCAGGACCAAAAATGCCAGGGCTGATTTTTTTGTCTCAGTGCAGCTCTGTGAATGAATTTTATAATGTCATATATTGTCATGCAAATCACAGTAGAACAGCACATGCAAATGCTGTATATGAAAAGATTAAACTCACAGGTCAATAACCATACCATTGGTGTTCTACAGATACATTTTCATGAGAGTACTTACAGATGAAGCAGCTGTACTCTCAAGCTCATGCTTGAATTATCCTCCATTAAAACACCATGACTTCTCCATCAAAGTGTTATCTCTCATGTACTGATAAAGGAGCTAATGTGCTACAAAGCCTGGTTGAACATATCTGCAAAATATTCACTGCACCACTTCCTCTCAATGATACATAAAAACACTGACCTTGTTCCTATAACCACATCGCAGCTGTTCTGCTATTCAGTACAGCAGCACTCTCTCTCATGTGATATTGCTTTAAGGACATATATTTAGTTCAATTTGAATAACAGACGTGTTTCTGATTTTTTTTTTTTGTCGTAGTTTTACAAAATCTTCTGCTCCCTAGCGTAATTCCCTCACTATGGCAGGGTCTGGTTGTCGGCACAGACAGTACCATAGATGTGACCGAAATACTCAAACCGATGTATCACTCCATCTGTCATTGAAGGCATGTGGGGGGACAATTTAGAAGATGCCAATTAACCTAACCAGCATGTCTTTGGACTGTGGAAAGAAACCAGAGAAAACCCCCCAAGCACAGGGAAAACATGCAAACTCCACACACACACAAAGGGGAAAATTGAACCCCAGACCTGGGGGTGCGAGGCAACAGTGCTAACCACCACACCACCATACAGTTTTACAAAATAACTTTTGTTAAATTCAAAGACATGCTACATTTTGTCTGCATTTTAAGATAATGGTTATAAGCTTTAATTGTTAATGTGGCACATATAGGCTGCTTTTATTTAAAATTTCACTTTTGGTGGCAACAGATAATGACATTCTGCTGAGGTACAGGGTTTTCGTGTAAGTAGAAAACAAACACAAGCTGTACCATTGACGTTGGTACTGTTTTGTTCTAGCAATTCTTTGATTCCTAGTACAGTAGAGTGGAAGAAGTACCCTAAGTAATTAGACCGCTCTAAACCATTCATTTCTAACCTGCATGTACATTTTTAAATTAAGTTTTATTTTAGGATGGAGAGCTCATTTAAAGGAAAACAAATTGCAAATCAGCGGAGTCAGTAATAGAGTGTCAGATGATTGTCAATGAAAGCCAAAAGTCCACCTTCCCAGTGAACACCACCTTCCACTCCAGTAATGAACAGTCACTGCTTTACAGCGATAACACAGGCCCACAGGCTGTGTACGAGCCCTGTCCACCAGATCGACAGTAACCAAATTAACTTCTGAATTATTGCTATACATCTGCTTAACTAAAGTGATTCCTGACGTCAATTTTATTTTTATGATGCTCAAAAAAGGAAAGAAAATAAATTATACACAAACATTACATTATTTAAGCAATGTAATGAAGTAATATTAAGGTGTGACTTTTTAGCTGTTCATAGTATTTTTGTGTGTGTGTGTGTGTGTGTGTAGGTCCAGTCAGCAGTTATGCATGGTCTCACAATCTTATTCCATTGCTCGTTTGAACTCATAAAGTCCCAGACTTGCAACACCTCAGCTCCAACCAAGTATGGAATGCAATAAACTAAAATAAGGCCAAATAAGGCCTTGGTTCTGAAAAAGTCTAAAATGTCCCAAAATATTAAATGAATGAATTTATTTTAAAAATCATTTGGGCCATAAAAAGGAAACCAAAGAAACACAATATCTTAATAGAATATGCAGACCTGACCCTAAGCGTTCCAACACTACGTCTGTAGTTTTTGCAATAACTACACCCTAACCACAGTTTACACTCAAGAGTGTGATTGAGACCGACACTGATGTTAGAGCTGCCACTGGTGCTGACGGGCCAGGGGGATCCGATATCCATTGCCTGTGCTACATTTCTGCTCCACTGAGATGTCTGGATGAATTCAGAATACGGCGTTATTTTGCTTGTTTCTTTTTAGTAGGTGTGTGGAATGTGTCTTCTCACCTAAAGGTGAACTGACCCAGTATGTGCATAAACGTGTATGCGATCACTCAGTCGGCCAATCAGACCGGCACGTTTTGGGCCATGTTCACTGTACCAGGTTATGGTTCTGAAAACAAACTCGGACCTCCGTGTTCAGTTTGGGGGCAGATATAATACTGAGACAGAACAGTGTTCAGTGGCATAACAGATGTGATGCCAGTTTTGGGGAGGGTGGGGGGCAAAGAAGGGGGGTAGTGTTCAAACAATGAAGCTCTTTGACTGAGGGGTGAGCAGACCACAAATACAAATAGAGGCCTCAGAGTGACACAGGCACTGGGCAGGGCATCCTGCTCTAATTACATGTACTCACACTAACAAACAAAACACCAACTTGTGTACAGGTGCAAGCTCTTCATTACTAACACATTTTGCGTGAGACACACGCTTATGTAAAGTCAAACACAGTTTACCTACAGAGTGCAAGAGAGTGATCCACACACACACACACACACACACACACACACACACCCACACGCACGCACACACTTAGTCAAAGTCCAAATTGTTAGCCGTAGCACAATCTGTGGTCTTCAATTGTCTCCTGAATACCTCCTGAATTAATACATGTTAATTTTACTGTTGTAAATTTATATTGCTATTATCATAAATAGACAAATGTCTGGTGTAGAAAAAACATCCTAAACAGCAGAATGGAAAACAAACGTTACATCAAATGTCTGGGGAAAACACAGAGTTTCAACGGCCTTAAAAGGGAGGCAGATCTGGTAACGATAACACACGAGGTCTGGTGTGTCTTACATGTGACTTGTTAATGTTTGTGTGGTAAAACACACATCAACACCACTTATCTCCTGAGAAACTCATGGGTATAATTTGTACTGCAGATAGCAGAACATCATACGTAGCACAGCTTGACCGCTCAGGAAACCTAATTTGAAAAACCACTTTTTAAAAACTTGTTAGGGTTGAGCAAAGGGCTAAACGGGTGGATGGGGGGGGGGTTGGAAGGGGGGGGTTGGCGTGAAACCCCCACAGGAGGCAGAGGAAGCTGGCTTTGATGATGATGTGAGCTGAAGTGCGTCTGGCCCTCTAATGCCGCCAATCTAAATTGAAAAAATTGACCTTGCGGAGGGAGGTGACGCAGGGCTCTGCACTCTCAGACATTTCTGGGGCTAAGTGGAGCGCTCGCAAAGCGCCGATGAGCATCCTGGGGGCCAGCCAGATATTTCATGAGTAATTTAATATCTGGAACGCCAGCGAAGTCCTCTCCTGAGAACCAGCCTGGATGTACTGTAACAGAATGCGATCTGGGAGGACAGAGGCAGCAGGGAGCCCCCCCACTCCCCTTATAACTATAGCCCTCTTTGCTTGAGTTCGAGCCACAGGCTGGGTATCACTGGGCAGGAAACAGGGAGCGGTGGACCACGGTGGGTGAGATGCTAGGGATTGTTATTCCTGTTTTGTGGTGATTCCTTCCCTGCTGGGGGAGAGGGGGGCAGGAAGAGGCAAGACTCAAACACAGATCTCTCACACCACACACAGCTGCTTTAACCCATGCCCCCAACCCCCTTGATTATCAAAGATGACCAATGCAAGTTTCACACGTACAGCTTTGCATTTCTAGTAACAAACCCAAAAAGATAAGTAAAAATCTGCTTATATAGCTAATTCAGTAATACTAATTAATATGGTCCCACTAGTCAGGACAGGAGTTTAATCCCAGGACAAGGACACCTGGATCTACAATTCAGTGTGTTCATCCTTACAACTGACCATGAAAAAGTCTGCTATTAAACCATCCATTTGCTTTACCGCCTTATCCAATTCAGGGTTGTAGGAAGCCTAGAGCCTCTCCCAGGAAGCCCAGGGTACAGGGCAGGACAACCTGGGCTAGGCACACGCTACAGGCAATTTCCATACACCAATCAACCTGCCCTGCATGTCTTTGGACCATAGGAGGAAGCTGGAGAAAACCGACCAAGCATAGGGAAAACATGCAAACTCCACACACAGAGACCTGAGGGGGGAGTTGGGCCCTGGGCCCAGAGGTGCAAGGCGACAACACAAACCACCACACCACCATGCTGCCAGCTGTTAAACATTGTACTAAAAATGTCCAGAGGATTCAGCAATGCTGAAACTGTGCAAATATACATGTAAAACAATAAGAACATACACAACAAACCACAAAGTGATCACTCGTAAGGAGACATTGACCAGTGGAGTTTCTGAGTGAAACTAGGCTGAGACGCCACTCACCCACTGATGTGGGAAACCAGCCGTCTGAGAGCATCACATATTGTCATCTGAGAGCCTCACATTATTAATGTCATGTCAGGCCTGAAGCTGGGAAACTGTAAAGCATGAATTAATAACATTTTTTTAATCAGTTTTTAAACAGACCTCCTGCTGCTGACAACTAGCAAGTTTATACCATCACTGGCTGCATTTTTCCAGTTACAAAACATGTTAAATTATTATACCTTCTGACTATGCTCTATCTGACAATTATTCCTTTTAAGATTTGCGATGTTTTTTTTTTCAGAAGCATTAACTTCTAGCTCACCTGGAATAAGTGACGATAGCTGGACTAAACAAGCCGGTGACGTTTGCCATCATCATGTCTGACTGACCAATCACGAGCTTTTGTTGAGCCATGTTGATCGGGAGGCGGAAGCTGCCAGACCAGGGCTGGTTTCTGTTGCTGTGTGAACATGCCATCTCATACATGTTTCAGAAGCTCAGTAGAGCCCATGTGAAGAATGCTGATGTCTAGTGAAAGGTATCCCAGTTCACAGGCAATCAGGCCAGGTACTCAGCTGCATATAACAACGAATGGCATCACAGTAAAAGTGCATGAAATTTATATTGAAATTGTAGGATTTGGCCTTCAAGCATCTAAACCTTATCAGTGTGATTAAAAATGTATGTGCTTCAGTGTCTGAATGACAGGTGTGATGTGACATTGGGGGCTGTAGCAAATGTGTCCCTAGCGTGCGGTCACAGTAGCGATGCAATCCCTTTGATACTGTGGTCCACAGCCGTGTTGAAAATATCCACCCTGCCCTCAGGCAGCAGTGCCTCCTGGGTTTCCCTGCACACTGCCAAATACTGACACAAGGATGTCCTGTGTTTTTAAGTGGTAGCTAGACAGACAGACATCAGGAGGGCCTGTTTCCCTCTGTTCTGTGCACATCCTTCCAACATCTGGGCAGAGGTGCACCCACAGCAATAGAGAATAGCCAGGCTGAAACAAAACCCTTGGATGAGGTGCTCTGGGTGAACACACACAAACAAACACACACGCACACACATGCGCACCGATGCAGCAATGTCGCTGACAGGAAATCGATTCTTGTCAACACGCTGTCGCTTTTGGCATGACCAGGGAGTTTGATGGGTCCACGTGGCAATGGTGTGCTGGCAGGAAGAGACGTGGTGTGAGAAGATTTGGGGTGTTTACTTGGGGAGCAAAAAGCCAAAAACTGTCATGTGTGATCTTTCACAGCTGCCCCTCCCACCAGCACTGTTTTCAACATCTTTGTCTGGGGTCACCTTGTACAGACACTCAGCTCCACATTCCATCAAACCACTGCAAGTTTTCTTTTTTCAATTTCTACTTTTAAATGTTACTCTTCCAACCATGAACTAGAGAAAATGGCAGTTGTGGCAGAGGTCCTGACTCACACAGATGGTAACGTAATGGTTATGTAAATAGATTAAAACCCAGTGGCTGATGGATCAAGATTCTCGAAGGGGAAACACTTATGCACAGTACTTAATATGCATTTGCTGTATGGGTGTGTGATATAGAGAGAAGTGTAAGCCAGTTACAGTCGGTGTTGGCTACATCTCTGTATGTTATATAATAGCAGTTATAGAACAGTAAACATTCAAACGGCTTAAAACCCTTCTTTTAGCTCCGCTCAACATCTTAATGCAGATTTAACTACTACATTTGTCTGAGTCACTACTGGGTCTCCGTGAAAACAGCCAGTGCTGATACACAAGGTTGCATCGCTTTCTTACGTGTGAGTCACACCTTCCTAGAAATGCAGTACTGCCTGAATTAGTTTAAAGGTGAATGGACTGACCTCATCACATCGAAAGCTTTTAAACTAACTGACATGTTTCTAAAATGCTCAGGTGACACAACTCAGCCAAAATCTGCTGTTTGTCAGTCAGTCAGTCAGTCAGTCATCTTCTATACCGCTTATTCCTGGTGAGGGTCACAAGGAAGCCTAGAGCCCATCCCAGAACATATAGGGCGCAGGGCAGGGGACACCCAGGACGGGGCGCCAACCCACCACAGGCTATTTGTAAGAACGGAATTTAAAAGTAAGTAAAAACTTATATATAATAAGTTATTATATAAATATAATTATATATAATAATCCCATATATCTTGCAAGTGTTTTGATTTTTGAATGTGGGAATAACGAACCATTTGCATAAATATTTTGTTTCAATTCCTAAACCTTGTGGACAGACATTCAATTCCTAAACCTTGTGGACAGAGAAAGCTACTTCCACCATATATTAGGACCAATGGTAGTCGATATTGTCAAAGAACCTAATCATTAATCAAGACATTACTGTATTTTGCAATTATTATTATTATTATTATTATTATTATTATTATTATTATTATAGCTTGCATACTTCTTAGTTATGAAATCACAATAACTCTACTCATCCAGAGATACAGTACAATCAAACTTGGGATGGCAGTCAAAACGAAGCATCACAGTAATGCAGCTCTTGCCATTGTTTTTGCTGTAGGTATGCAGCTGTGGTGCAGAGACACCATGAGGTACATGTGGACACATAAGCACACGATCACAATACTCAGGCTTTTGTCAAATATCTGGAATGTGTGAGCCCTGGGCAATAGCAGTGGGGTCTGTGATAGGGACCATCACCATGATCCCCAGCTGACTCTGATCAGGTTATGATGACACAGTCACAGTGTGCTGGATGACATGGTGCCAATCCCTAGTAACAGTGTGCTGGTTGAGACAGTTGAAATCCTCAGTAAAAGTGTGCTGGATGACACAGTGCCAATCCCCAGTCACAGTGTGCTGGATGACACAGTGCCAATCCCCAATCACAGTGTGCTGGATAACACATTGCCAATCCCCAGTCACAGTGTGCTGGATGACACAGTGCCAATCCCTAGTAACAGTGTGCTGGTTGCGACAGTGCCAATCCCCAGTAACAGTGTGCTGGATGACACAGTGCCAATCCCCAGTCACAGTGTGCTGGATGACACAGTGCCAATCCCCAGTCACAGT
>JABJVR010001708.1:0-18680 GCA_025773905.1 Chitala chitala
TTATTATAAAAAATTACTTATTTTTTAACCCCCCCCCCCCCCCCCGCCCTTATAACTCCTGGCTAAGATCTGTATTTTACTCAAGTGCCACTGTAAACAATAGTGGGAGCTGGATGATCCATGAACTCACCCTGCGTTCCAAAACCACTTCTAACAATGTTATGTAAAAACATGTCCTGCATATTCTATGTGAAAGAATGTCCCACTGCCGTGCCCCCACCTAAACTGCCCACTTCAAAGCAATGACACTGCTTCGAGGTTCTCCTTCATGATGGTGTCCATGACAACCTGGAAGACCACCTGCACATTTGAGGTGTCAGTGGCCGTGGTGAAGTGGTGGTAGATCAGCTTGCTGGGCGAGGAGTTGAGTGCTACAAACAAGCTGGCGATGTAGCGAGCAGCTGAGTCCACGTCGCAGTCAGGACCTACACAGGAGGGGCAGGCGCAGATGGGAAAGGCAGGTAAGAAAGCATAGCAGCACACGGACCCCTCAAAGAGTCAGAGGAAATAAGATATAGCATGCCTACAAACATGCAGTAATGGTACATGGCAATTAAATGAAATCACATTTAAAAAAAAACCTTACTTTTTGACCATTTGCTATTACAAATCAGTTCTGGTTATACATTCCAGTGTTATACATGAGGTGCTCCACTGGATCCCAGTGTCTGAGAGACTAAGGCTGTGGAACCTGTGATCATTTCTCCATTTTTCAACATTATACATGGTCTAAACGCTAAAGTTCTGCATCGTCTCTGGCTGGACAGTCTCAACAATTCTACTCAAGTTGTCACCTGACTGTCACTGACAGCCACACCTCAGTTTACCCCAACTCTCCATGGGATCAAAGCAACAATTTGCAGCTCACCTCCACTTTTGAGGCTTTGTTTGTGCACCAATGTGTTATACAGAACCTCTACAAACAGTGGGGGGGGGAATGGCAAATGGTCAAATGCCTGCTTTGCAGAAGTGCATACCTTCAATGTGAGCCGGTTTATAAAAAGAGATGGACAAATATATAAAATTTCCGCAGAAACCAGAATGACAACCATAAATTATTTATAAGGCCTTATGAATTCACCAAGCAAAGATTGAAAATGTACAATCGCATTTCTTATCCTGGAAGACAAAGCTGAGATGTGTGCATAAGTAAGGTGAAGGGGTTGGACACTGGTGACCCTCAATCACACAATCCAATCTCTGTGGCCTCACATTTCAGATTGAAATTAGCATGGGAGGGGAAGAAGACATTTTCACAGCCACTTAGATAATAAGTAACAGTTTTTTTGAGGGGGGCTGACTTGCATAGTAGCGTATCAAAATTCTAAACAGAAAAGCTGTTAAGAAACTATTATGACTATGAGCAAAGTAAAAAAATTAGTAACCACAAAACTACATTTCACAAGCCTCTCTTCAACCTGACCACAGAGCATCCTAACTAGCCTGTCTAGGACTGATGCCGGTCTTTGATAGAGAATGTGCTCAGACCATTTTATAAATTGCCATAAACTGCTAAAAGCCATCTGTGCAAGATTCCATTGTGCCGTTTAGACGCTGATATTGATTTTATCGCCAACAGCAGCGATCATTCTAGAACAATTTGGCTCTCTTCAGCAGTAGAGAATAAATACTAACACTTTAAAAGAGGAACGAAGCAACAAAATCTAAGGATTGTTGACCTGTTGAAGAAAATGTTCGCTCTTCAATTCAGTGAGACTAAATCCACGCTAGCTCCTTTTTAATAATCTTTTGTATTTATATACCTTGTGATTTTACAGCAGATATCCGAAACTGCACAAAATGTTACAAGTGTCATGATTACTGGTATGTGACCAGGTGTGACCAGCTAAGAGGAAATACCTTGAAGTATTTGATGCAAACTTCATGACACCCCATCTGACCACCAACTGTATAAGAAAGACACACAGACTTGCTGAAGCCTAAGTGCCATAGACATGAGCTTCCTGGCTAATAAATTGCAAACTGACCGGTGTGTACTAGAAAAGGTTCTTCTCCAGTTTCAATACAGAGGCCATTTGTGCCACAGCAAGAAAACGTTTGCACAGGAATGCACCATATACAGTACATCACACACCAATTTTAAAAAATCAACTGTGCAAAACAAGTACCTCTACCACTGTGTTCTTCGTTACTGAGTAAATATTTTGTAATTCTACTGCTCTCTCCATGCAGTGTTGCATCCACTATGCAAGCAGCACCTGGATTTTACCACACTTGTCAATCCAAAGCTACTCCTCTCCTCGGTTCCCATGCATCTCTGTACGTCAGACCTGACATACAGGCTCTTCGGTGGACATGCATGGTCACAGACACACGTGCTCAAACATTTTTAGTTGCCCTTTGGCAAGTCAGAGCCAAGAGAGTACATACAGACCTGGATATACTTTCCTCAAGCCCACATTCGGTACACACAGAAATACAGCCAACAGTCACTACACCGAGAGGCAAGCTTAGACGATTAAGCTTTAAAGGAGCCTGTTTGACAAATGCAATTATAGAGAGACAGAGTTCATGTTATCTCTCAGGACTGTTTCTGACAGTTGGGCTTTCTGAGTCATGACTAAACAAAGATATTCAAAAAAGTCCTTGGTTAAACAGACTAAACCATGACAAGGTTGTGAAGTCAAATAATGATGAAAGAAAAATATAAATATTATATAAACATTGTAAACGGAACAAAATGGGATGGTTTACATCCTTTATGTAATCTTTGTTTTATGACAGATGTGCGTCTGGTTCTTTTCATTTTCTGATTTTTATTTAGTACTTATTTTTATTTTATAGCACTTTATTAATCCCAGAGGAAATTACTTCTCTGCATTTGGCCCATTACCTAAAGCAGTGGTTCTTAACCTGGGGTGCCAAGGGGTGTGGGACAGGATCCGGAAAGATGTCTTTTTTTAGTTTGTAGTTTGCATCATTTCCTCTCATGATAGCTCATCTTGTGTTTCTTTTTATGCCTTATGTGCTGGGGGTGCTGGGTGGAACTTCAAAATCTCAGGGTATGCCGGGACAAAATAAGGTTAAGAACCACTGCCCTAAAGGGAGCAGTGGGCAGCCAGCCACATGCTGTGCCCAGGAAAGTGGTGCTTGCCCTGTACTGGGATTTAAGCCAGGAGATTTTTGCATCCCAAACTGATGTTCTACCCACCAGACCGCTTATCCCTTTATTGGGTAAGCATAAAAGTAGTTTTTTTTTTTTTTTTTGCAAGTAAAAACAATAAAACCAATAAACAATATAAACTTCATACATTTGTTATTCTTCTGACAGGTGACAAGATGTTAGATTTGTAACGCAAGCGGTGTTTGAACTGCACCCTCAGAATAAAGTATGCACAGGTCACCTGACCTTTAACCTAGTAAAAGTGTATATGGTCAGACCCCATTCTGGTGAGATCACTGACTTTACTTCATTCATGACTGACCATTCCAGCAGTACCCCATATTGTGTTAAGTCACATGTGGAATTCATGCAACAAAAGCAAAAAGCAGAAAAGCTTGTAAACTGTTATAAAAAGTACCATACTTCAGCTGTGGTGACAACCTGCTGACCAACATATAAGTGGGTTTTCTTGGCAAGTAAAGATTAAGACACGCACAAGCTACTCACATATTAACTCACACAGTCCAAAACATTGCTGCTTTACTCCTGTAGCATTCATACGTTTTAAACATTACAGCAATACACCTCAGTAATATAGGATGCTCATTTTCTGTTGCTAATGACAGACTAGAATGCACAATTTGGAAAAGGCTTTTGGTATGGACAAGCATCTGAGCTCACCACTGTACTGTGGAAGATACAGCCTCAAATGTCTTCCAGAGTGCAGGATCTTCTCTTGAAACAGATCAATCTTGTTCATGAAAAGAATCTGAAACACAATGATATTCACAGGTGAGATCCTTCAGAAATTCACAGACAAAAGATCTTAAAGATCTGCAGGCTCTGCCAGATAAATCTTTTAATTAATGTAATCAAATTGTCCTTAACCCCTTTAATCTGAAACCTGCAACACAGCTACAGTTCAGAATGCTTCTGTAGAAGCAGAACTGAAACCTTCGAATCAACCGATAATTTCAAATAGTAAATGAAGACCTGTCAATCCAACAGCAGCAGGAAGGGAAAATGGAAATAAAGGTACAAGGCCACTTAATCGGTCCGGAACTGCACGCTAAACAAACTCTCCACACGATGCCCTTTCCTTTAGCTGTCAGCTCAGATCACAAGTGGCACATTTAACAACAGGAAACCCACCAGTATGCATTAGCACCAAACCGGAAGAAGAGGCTCTCGATCGATAATACCACCGAATATCAAAGGTAAATAAATAAGTGGAGCAATTGTAAGAGGGTAGTGCGGAATCAACGCAGCTATAATTAAAAGTTCAGCAGCCACGCAACAAGAGAAGCAGCTGACCGCCGATCGTTGGCCAGCCTGTGTAATTAAACGTAAACGACCGCAACATGTAGAAGTCGGTGGCAATTTCACTCTCTCAGCCGAGCACCCGATGACTAACGGGGGTTCACGGCAGACTAAACAAGACCAATTAAACAGGCTCGTTACACGCTTCTTAATCGGTGAGTCGGACCGCTAAGCAAAACCAATGTTACCCTTTGCACAGTTAAATTACCCCTTTGCATTCTAATTACGAATGACAGAGGCAATTAAACACAGGGCCGTAACTAAGAAGGGCGGGAGAGGAGCTTTTTATTACCATTGTGCAATGTCGTGGTGGGGTGCTGACGTTGGTATTATAACAAGAATGTCTTTGTGAGAAAGACTCTGTCCATAAAGTTACTAGTGTCCATCACCCCAATTTTCTCCATTTTTTTTTTTTTTTGTATTGGGGTGGGGCAGATGGTTTCTACAAGGTAGCAGTTGACCGGGTGTTTTTAAAATATGACAGCATTACGTCACAGCTTTAATTACTTTTTTTTTTGTATGCAAGGCATCGCCAGGGTTGAGAGAACCAGAGCAATGCACGTGAGCTCATTTCAGCTGCGAAAATAAACACACAGCTAGTTCACACTGTGACACATACACACTGTGAGTCATCTGTTAGGGGTCCCTTGCACTCAGGTAGAGGAACGTCGTTTCATTTACAATTGTCCCTGAAAACAGGTGGCAGCCCCATGCTTACCATAGAGGTACTTTTGAAGAAGACATTGTTGCAGATCGAGCTGAAGAGCTTCAGGCTTTCTTGCAGGCGATTCTGCAAACAGTAGAGTGATGAAATGTTAGTCTACATGGAGGCTAGGGGGGCCAGCAATGTTTCACATGTAAGAATTATCATGACTTCCACTGTATTTCATTTTCATCATGACCTCTTTTTCTACAATTTTCAGTACAGCTTTCATAAGAGGACACTGAAAATTATACATAAATTAATTTGCTTTGTAGAATTTATTTGCTAATTTGCGTGGAGAATACTTAAGGCAGGTAAAGAGTACACATGCTGGCTGTTTACCACAGAAGGGTCCTCAATCAGGGTCATGTCGTAGCCGCTTAGCGCCACCACAAAGAGAACAGCGCGCACGTCCTCAAAGCAAGCAATCCATTTCCTCCTCTCCGTGCGCTGCCCTCCCACGTCATACATCCTGGTGAGGTTTGGGGGAGAGGGGCATTTTTAAAATTACTATATTTTTTAAAACAATTTTTTAAAATTTAAAAAAAAAAAACACCAAAAAAACACCCAAAAAAAAAAAAAAAAAAAAAAAAAACACAGCTGAAGCTAAGCCAGATTCTGGGGATGCCTCATCTACATTCTCCCTCTGTTCTCGGTTTATTAGCCCAGCTAATTACATGAATTAGATGCACGATAATGAGATGATTCCTCGAGCTTCTGATCAGCCGTAATTACACTGTGACGTAATTACACGCCCTGGAGGCCGCGTTACTGTGTGCGTGCCTCTCGGGCTGCCGGAGAACAACGGGGGGCGGGCTGTACAGAGCACACGTCTCAGTCTCAGCGCTGTGAAACCCACCCCATCCCAGCAGCTAACTGTCACTTGAGCTGCAAGTCTGAACTGAGTGAAAGTTACAGACCTTTGTCTTTCCTGTCCACCTTAAGAGTAACACATTCACTGAAGCTAATCATGAAAAAAATTCTGCCTTAAAGGATGGATCTCCACTCATCCTGCCAGATATCATGTACATGTGAGTGAGCACACCCTACACAAAACAGCCATGGCACGTCTCCTCTTCCATCCCCACACCACCCTGGGGCCTCTCCCTGTTCTGTTGTCCGCTGTGGTTACTGACTGTGTCCCTCCGTTATATCCACCAACCAATTTTCAACATGATTGTGTCTGTTTGCGGTGGAAGGCGTACAAAGCCGATTTCTAATGATCCATTTAAAGTCTGCTGACCCCAAAAACTGTGTTTCCAAACCTCACTTTCATTTTATACACTGAAGTCTGACAATCAAAGGCTCCTTTCAAGAGTCCAAAACAATCTTCTTTCAGTTATAGCACAATGTTGGTATAAGAGAAAAAAGGTTCTTAAAGAATAGCACAGACACAAACTGCACTCAAACCTGTGTGTCAATTCTTTTTCATGTACTTCAGCTGCAGCGTACATTTGATGAAGAAAAACAGGGAGAGCGGGAGAACGTTTCTCAGAAAGCAAAGCATCACGTTCACGCAGCCAAGATACCCATCTGCTAAATTATTGACACAGAATTGTAAATATCAGCCCAGAAAATAACAGCAGTACTAGCAGACATGAGACAAATTTTTAAAAAAATATATTTTTGTTTTATCAACAGCTTCCAAAAGGAAAAAGTGTTTCCTCAAAATATGGTCTTTACTTCTGTATTATCTTGTCTTTGTTCTGAGGTTATGTTTTTCATGGTCCCAAAGGCTAATTTCACAAACATGGAGTCACCTAAGCACGCACACGCACGCACACGTTCTAGGGTTCTCAAGTACAAGCAATCTACACCTGGCTGTCTGTCACCCCCTACCTTCCACTACCTGCAACACCAACCAAATTCCTAGACTCCATCAATTTTAATCATCAATCTCTCTTCCATTCATGACCATTATCACAGTTCAATCATCATATGCTTTCATGGGGAAAATTGGCATCCAACTTACCTTCAAAGACTGAGCACACCCCCCCCCTCCTCCAAACATGAAGACTACATAGTACAATTCTGAGACAGACACCATCCAGCCAGCCATTCTGTTCTCTGGTTTAAATTAGCTTGAGTATGATAATAGCCAAAACTGTCATACCCAATATCATTAACATTCAGTGACATCACTACCACTCCCTAGGAAGAGAACCTCTGTTTGTCCTCTGCCTGTAGTCATCAGCTTGACAGTCGTACAAGGGTAAATCACCGTGCTGTTGCCCTTAACCCCAAGCAAGGTCAGATAAAACAAACAGACAGGAGAGACAAAGACAAGCACAGGTACGACAATAGGGCAGGATACTAACAAAGCTAAGTGTCAAAGACTAACAAAAGGTCAAAGTCAACAAAACATTCAAGATGGGTTTCATGAAAGAATAAATTCTAAATCAAAATAGTAACTTCTAGTAGATTTTTTCCCCAAACCACTTGTCAAATTCAAGAACATCCAGCCCAAGTAACAGCAAGCATAAAGTAGAGTAAACCCTGAACAGAAAGCCAGTTCAGCACAGAACACACACAAACTAACATAACACTAGAGCACATTATAGCAGCACAGGATCAGTGTTAAAGTGCCACGCCACCTGAAACACACAGCGGTCCAGAGAGACAGACACAAACTCTATAAACACTGTTCTACAGGGACCATACCCAAATCCCCACTATAACCACATTCTGCAAAATTGAATTCAGTGAAACTAAACAATCAACACATTCTTTAAATCTACACATGCTCTTTTATTTAAATAAACAATTAACAAAAGTTCAAACAAAGGACAAAAAAACCACAACCAAATTATCCACAAGAGTGGAGAGTTTTTTAATTACCTGTGGGATTTGAAATTATAATTAAGACAAAATCTGAGAAAATGCAGAGCAATTTTATCAAGTTTCAAGGACATTATAAACACCGGCCACAGCGCTGCATGGCAGCATCAAACATGTAAGACTTTAAGAGTTTTAAAGTGATGGCAAGTTCCGTGTTGGGGTGGGGGTATATGCTTATACCGCACTCTCACCTCCCTAACATCCCTTCTCGTGCTCACTCACTGTGAAATAAAGCAAAAGAATGCTCAGGCATCTCCAAACACAACACTGCGTTTGCACCGTTGGCCTAGAAAAACAAAACTGAAGGTTCCTGCAATGGGCAGGGCTTTCGAAGGAGTGACCTCTTCAGGAAAAAAGTTTATGGATACTCAGTCACCCAGGTTTATAAATTCCCCTGTTGGTCTGACAAGGGAGTCCAAAGGTGTTGGGAAGCAGAACTTCTGAACTCAGACTGACTGCATGTGCTGTCGAAAGGATGTAGAACAGAACACAGAACAGCCTCAGAAAACCGTCTCCTCGTCTCCCTTGGCTGTTATAAGAGAAGGTGCTTGACCTAATAACTGCCAGTGCTATTATAGGTCTCCCACTATATCTAACAGCTAGAAATGGACATTCTGGACTGAAGGGACCTCTTTGGCTTTTTACAAACACAAACCCATCCGGATGTAGGAACTATGGTGAAAAATGACTCAGACCATATTAGTTTTTTTTCCATCATTCAAGGGCTCCAGGTTTTATGTTCCTCACAGGGTTATGCCTTTGTACACTAGCCTTGGATACAAGCAGTTTCCAAATGGCTGCCCTGCCATAAATACCAGCTTTGTGAAGCTCATGACATCCTTTTTACTGAGACTGGATCAAAGAGGTGCTGACTGAATTCTGTGCTAAATTTCTAAAACTACATTTTAATGGCATTTAGCAACTGTCTTGTTAATTGTCTGTCTACCCCTTTCAGTTAGATACCTTTAATGTGGTGTTTCTTCTGTGTCTACTCACTGTGTTTACCCATAGCCAGCAAATCAGCTGCACTCGCTGGAAGGTGAACCCAAATCTTGAATCGTAGTGTGCGGCTGTCTAGAATTCTACCACTGAACCACCAATGCAATTCAGAGAACAACTCTTACTGGGTATTTGTGTTTGGCCATAAAAGCCATTTCAGTTATGCATTCAATCCTTCACCCAGCAACCATTCCTGGTGAAGATTAGCAAACAGGCTGACTAAGATTTATGACAGTTCATTGCCGCTTTGAATGTCTAGAAAGCCACACTTCTGTTCGTCACAACATGAAGTTGTTACATATGTGTTATATAGGTGAAAAATACAAAAACACCCCTCGTGCTACATCATTCTGGTCATATGGGTACCTACTGATGTAATCTTAGGTATACGGTAGACATGGAAATTTACAGTCTTTCAATAAGAACACCAATTCAACAAAATTATTAAATAAAAATCCAGTTGAAGAATTTTTCTCAAGTTTATTAGTTACAGACTACTGAAATGCACATGTCGAAGACAACTATTTATGGATGTTGAATCTAGTCCAATTATCCTGAATTTATAAACATGCATTTCCCATTTGGTTCATTTCCACTAAAGCCAATTTCTTATGCAAAGTATGGCCAAGTCTGTCCTATTCCTATTAGCAGAGTCAATCGATATGAACAGAAAGAGGTGATTAGCTGGCTGCTGACATCGATGTGCATTACCCTGATCACTGCACATGTCAAACACTGTCACTAAGAGAGCGGATGATGATGATGACGACAAAACAACTGTCAGCATTGGGAGGGGGGGGGGGATTGTCTTTCACCAAGTGCTGATGAATACATCAGCGGCAGTCAATGGGATGTGGGGGTCTGCCGGGACAGCTTTTTAAATCCTTCAATGTGTCACGTGGCCTTCCTCAATCAATTCGGAGGCTTTTTGTTGGTTGCAGTTCTTTCCTGCTGCTAAGTTTTCATAGTCTCTGTTCAGCTGGGTAAATCCAATGACAGAAGCGCAACTGCAGGAATAACCGTCATACCACCTGAAGTAATTTGATTTATCGCCCCTCATATAAAGCGGATTAAAGAGCAGTATAAAGGGCCAGGCGTTTATGCAAAGAGATACAGGCTGAGGTGGAGGTGCCAATTACAAATCAAACCGAATGCAGGCTGCTGGTCTGGGGAAACAGGAAAAACATCTCCCACCGCATTGCTGTCGTAGATGATTGGCTTAAACTGTCACATGTCCTATCAGGACCTATAACTCCCCTGTCCAAATGCAGGAGCTCAGGAGACACAAGCAGAAAAACAAGTGCGCCTTTGTGGGGCAGCTTGGGTAATGGCGGCTCTCTGTGCTTCTAAATGAGTCGTTGTGTCTCGTCTTTAAGCGCCTGTGAGGTCTGAACAACGTCCACACACCTACGTCACAACTAAGGTGAAGAAGAAACTGGTATGTTGTCACACATGAGCTCTGAGCTTTTACACAACGGCACAATGTAGCCATCATCCGTGTTAATTAATGGAGTACGCTGAAAACAACAACTTTCCTGATGGACAGTGTCAGCATCATACAATGAAGAATGGAACTGTAAATACGGTCCACATTCACCACAAAACACCTGCAAACTTTGAGGGACAGCCCAGCACCTTAGGCTGCGGTCTCACTAAACCCAGCCTGGATTTACTCCTCATCACAGCCAGATGCTTGATCTGCCATAAACGCCCACCTGAAGACCAGGTGATTTACTTTGAACTGGGTCTCGATGACACCGGTTGTCCGTAGTCGTACCCGAAGCACATCCATTTCTGTGGGCAAGTAGTCTGGGGAGATTATCCGACTCATGTTGTCAAAGAAACTGCAAAATAAAAAAAAAAATACGCAAATTAATACAGCACAGGGAAGTGTGTTTTTTAATAGAAATAACCTACAGATAATAGAAAAATGTTTTAACTCTTCTGCTTTGACCCAGGAACCAACGTTCCCACTGGTAACCAAAAACAAATTTGTGTGAAAAAATACCAGAGGTCGACTTGTGCACTCACTGTATGACTGTATAAATACAAAGAGCTTCATGCACGTTTGTAAGTGTGAAATGTTTGTCTCTGCATATACATGCAAGTATGAGTATGTGCAAACTCTCAGATCTAAGTGTGCATGCGTCTGTAATGTCCACTGGCAAATCAGCTTTGGGTGAACAAATAAGGAGGAAATAACTCAGCACTTTAACCTTTTAACTGAAACACCCAGCGGTGTGAAGCGAACACTCTGAAAACGACGCGTGGGGGTGAAGATGAACGCCACACAGCCCTCCTCTGCCCTTATGCATTCATGGAATCTGTGACATTCCTGTCAGGCTAAATCCCATCAACTGGCTGGGAAACCCACTGGCTGTTAGGCAGTTCACCACATTGCCCCTCCACCCCCCAACATCTTGGCACAGTCCTCCAGGAGCGCCAGTCCTACAGTCACCAAATCAGACTAGACCATCTATGCTAAACATCACTTGTCACAATGCAAAAGCAACAACTTTGCTAGGCCATGCCTTTTGTTAACCTTTGGACCCATGGTTGGATTTCCCCATCATCGTGTATCCTAAAGTTACTCTAAGATTAAATTTTTTAAAAAATATTCAGTAGTGTGGAAAAGCTCAGAAGCCCTTGGCACATCTGACCACCACCAGAAACAACTGATAAATCAGATGCAACCTGTGTGAACACAAAGCTGGAGAACGTTCACAGCCTGAACACAAAGTCGGAGCTGTATCTTTACAGCATTTCAGCAGCCTGCATCAAGTCACACCCCAAGGTAAATAAAAAAAAAAAACCCTTTCAAACCCTACAAGAAAAATCCACACATCAAGTGAGGATGAGGATCAAGAGATAAGAAAAACATTCTGCCCATGACCTGTTCTGCAAGGAACAAGTGACCAGAGATCAGAAAACCCTACATGCCACCTTATTTTGAAATTCCCTGGCAACATCAGACACCCTTGACTACGGACATGTTATCGACACACTATGATGAAGCAGCACAGGATTTTATCCCTCCCCCCACAAACCTGACAGGCTGCTGAATGATCATCACCCACCTTACAGCACTGAGCACCAGGTGCGAAGGAGATAAGGCATGGCCTCCCCCTCCCCTGCTGAGACACTTGTAGTGCAAACACAGAGGACAGGGGTTAGGGAGGAACTCAAGCATCAAGCGTCCGACAAGGACATCGACCAACAAAGTCGAACGGAACTGAAATGCAGAGACTCATCGTCTGCACCCGCGGGACTGCTGTCACAAGTTAACGAGAACACAGACTCTTAATGATTCACTGCATAAAACAACCCTCTCACTACAGCTGCCTAAATGAACCTGACTGGGGATCAACTAAGTGCAGATCCCATACTTTGCTGATGACAAAAACGTTGACCAGAAAAAAATTCCAACACAAGGCCCTGATAATGGTCATAATCTCAGTCTCATCAATCAACTTTCAGCTGTTTCCTGAAAGGGGGTCGCCACAGCACATCAACGGGCATCAAGTTAATGATCTGCACTAGGACTTGGCACAGCTCTTACACCAGATGCCCTTCCCGACGCAACCCTCATATTTTAACTGTGCTTGGGACCTACAATGGAAATTTGAACCCACAACCTCAGAGGAACGAGGCAAACGCACAGACCGCAGAGCCACCACACCACCCTGATAATTAGTGCATGCTATGTATTTATAGGTTTGTACAGGACCACAAACCCTGTGAAAATTTACCATTGTATTCTAGAACAGGTCACCACAACTTATTTAAACAGCAAGTTCAGCTGTAGAAAGATGAGACCTCCAAAACGGTAGCCTGTATGTGTAACACTTCTAAACATACTAAATCACTCACGTAATAGCGGTCTATAAAGCAAACCACGTAAAAATGTGTTCCCACAAGAATTCCAGGTTGCTCAGATGTACAAACATCAGATGCAGCAGACAGAGCAGGCAGCTGCTGCGAACCAATACAACGCAAAGGTCAGCCTTGTCGAGTTCAATAAAGGGGCTTCGGCTGTTGTACCTTTGAGAATGTATCTGGGCTTAGACCAAGCCGTTAATGTATTGGGAGGTGTTGTGCAGCACCTCCTCTTCCTGGGAGGGACAAATGGTGTTCTTTAAAACTGACACATTTTGGGCACACGGTATAAACGCGACACTCATTTTGCATTCGGTCAGGACGAGACGCTCTGTGCATTTACTGTACGACACAGAGGCGATGGAGTCACAAACAGAGCTCGGTATCCAGCTAGCCCAGAACGCTAATTACCATTTAACCCACTGTCGCCACCCCTCGCCCAACAGCAGGTAGCGTGCGGGCGCTCATTTGCTTTGACACGCACTGCACAGCTGCCTGCAGGAAGCCCCATCCACTTGGTTTACCTAATTAGCCTCCCACACAGCACGAGCTAATCTCTCTCAGACACGCGCGCACACAAATTGTGCTTGTGTGACAGTCTGCAGCCCAATTTAAACAAACCTTCAAACTTTGTACAGTTACTAGGTGCTGTCAAAACGGCTCACGATGTAGATCACACTGCCCGTGCACACAGTCTCTGCTCCTCAGCCAGAGATAAAGATGTGGCAGCCATTAGCACTTATCCATAATTATACAACCTCTCCAGCTTTCTTAACTTTGCCACATTGTTCACTCTTCAAACGTAGCTTATACTTAAACTCCTTTATATTACATATCTTGGGTATCTTACCATCTTAACCTAGCTGAGTAACTACACCCCCCCCCACCTTCTACAACAAAAAGACCCATTCAGGGCTTCATACCTGGCCTCCATTACTGGTTCCTGGCCACCACACTGCCTAGTAACCGAAAGGCTTAATGGGACTGCCATAACCCAGTCAGGAAGCAGATGAACACATGATACAAACAGACAAAGAGGAAGCAGACCATAAATCAAAGTTAAACAGCAGACCTACAACTGTGCACTATAAGGGGCTCTCGTGTCAGGGAGAAAGCACAATCCGTCATCCTTTCAGACATCACACATTCAGAGATCTGCTGCTCTTGTGGGGAAGGGGGGAGCTAGTGCGTCGAGATCCACAGACCCCTTGATCGTCAGCTGACATCAGCGCGACTCTGACGACAGAGGAGGGGAAACTACGCAGAACATTAAAGAGGGGCAGGGAGCAGTTCGCCTTTGGTGCTTGCTGGTTCGAGAACTGTCACGTTAGCACCCCCTTTGAGAGCGTGCTGATGCTGCGAGAGGGATAAACAACCGTGGGTGGTCTCCATCACCACATACACGACGATTCCCCAGCTCAGAGCTTTGGATACGCATTTGCAGAAATCCCTCATCAAGCGCACTGTGCTCCAAGTGGATCTCTGATCCACAGGGGACCTTAACAGCACCCTTTAAAATGTGGGCCTTCTTGAGTTTCTCTGACAGGTTTCCAGTGTAAGGACACCACCATCTCTGACATGCTCATGTTCCTTAAAGCGCAAGTTATTTGCCCTTTTTACAGTGTAAATGTTACTTTGTTTACACCATTCCCACCATCAGACACCCTGCCTAAATGTAGAAGTTTTACACCGCTGTTACTTTTTAATTCTGTAAACCATTTACCATCGTATTTTAGTTTGTAATTAAGGACTGACTCAGTTACACATAATTACTTGGCTGATGCGATTCTCTCTAAGGGAAATCTGGTGACACTCTGTCACACGCACTCCTATCGTACTACGCACACACCGACACAAATACATATTCCGAATGCGAAGTACAACACGATTCTACCGTGGAAGAAAGTGCTTTATTGCACCTCAAGAATGACCCGTGAAAACACGTGCACGCACGCATGCACGCACGCACGCACGCACACACACCATGGTTTACAGCTATTTATCGCTCCAGTTCTGCTTTTCTCATACTTGGTCAGCAGTGCTCAGTAGGCCAGGTCAGGTGATGGTACTCACTAAAGCGCCGAGTCGTTCAGCTCAAACTCGTATCCGCGGGCAGCCGCAGCCCGCACTCCCTGGTCAGCCCACAAGCAGCGGAGCGCGTGCCCCACGAAGGGGAACATGACCTGGTCCTCATCGATACAGCGGCCACAGGACAGCACTGAATGAGCATGCACCTGGAAGGGGTGGAGGGGCAAAGGACAAGGAGAGCAGGGCACTTTAGAGAAAAGGTACGCACATACAGCCCAAAAACTCACCTCTACTCCTCTTTCATGTGATGATTATGTTTTAGAATACATTAAAAACCCAGACAAAAAAATGCCTGAAATAAGTCTGCACTGTACTTGGACTTAATTCTACACAAATACTGTGTTCAGATAACAGAAAGGGAGGGGGGGGGGGGTCTCACCCTGCATGCTGGTTATGGAAGCACTAGTTAATTCTCAGACAAAAAAAAAAAAAACAGGAACTAGAGAGCTATATAAAAACTACCATACACTGCCCTTCACACCTCTGTGCCCTGCTTACCTGCCCCCAGATTAATTACCCCTGTACTGCATCCTACACAGCTGCCCCGATGTGACGAAAGAGGCGCCAATTAGGAGGATGTAATTACAGGGTCTTTAAAAGTGCCTGTAATTAAGCCCTCCGCTCTCCTTGTTATGGTGAAACAGGGTACAACAGGAAGCTGTCCGTTTCCTTCCTCCAAGGGGGAACGAGTGCAGAAGTATGTGAACCTACCTTCCTCTCAGTTATTTGCGTAAGCACTGTCTGAACTCAAGCCCACATTTCTCTAAGGTGACACCCATACTGTTCATAGCCTCCTCCTGTACCTTTACACCAGCCCTGGCTCCACCCATAGGGTGGGTTTCTTTTCAGGATAAACTATTAGCTACATGTCTGAACATGTCCAAGCCCCAGATTAAACAGCAGAGCACTGTGTAGCAGTAAACCTTCTTCACAATCCATTTTAAAGGAGAAAAGTCACAAAAAAAAACAAAAAAATTGCAGAAAATGGGTACAGAGCGACTCTGATCTGCACCTAGAACTTCCACAGTCAAGAGAGAATTTAAAATGTGGAGGAGTTCCATTTCCCTGGCAGACCTGGACACATTAGACCAACGAGCATGAGGCCTGACAGTTAGCCAGGCTCATTAGAAACTGACAACACAACAAAAACTAATGAGGTTCTGGGAACCATTACTGAGGAGTTTGACTGGAGCAGGCATGTAGGGAGACAACACCACACTCCACAAACAAGCATGCATGCGCATACGCATCTGCGTAAAGGTCACACATTTCTCTGCTTATTCTCTGGAACTCTTCAGGTATAAATCCCACAGCGATAAACAACAAAATACCAACAAATCAGTATTTCCATATAGGCTCCTACCTGTTTTTTTTTTTTTTTTTAAACATTATCACTCTCCAAACTCAACTTATTGCCTTTTTTGCGTGTAAGGATCATGTCAGAAATGCCCATATATTTATGTGCGTCATAAAGAAGAAAAAATAAATCCCAGTTTAATAACTTCCAAAATATACATTTTTCTTCTTCCTTTCACTTGTGTTTCATACTTATAGCAGAAAAGTCAGCCTGGAATGAACTGCCATTTGCCAAGATGTCAATATAATGCCAAGCTGAATAAAGTGTGAAAGGAGATGTACCTACAGTGCAGAGATGCTGCCACCTAGTGCAGCCAGTGTGGAATTTACTAGGAGCAGGAGGCAAACAGGCAGAGAAGGAGAGAGAGGCAAAGGCTGTGCTGCAGGTCAGTGTGTAGCCATCAGACAGGCAGAGAGAGAGTGAGCACAACTTGCCTTGTTCTTGCTGTTGGCCAGGTTGATTCTCAGAATCCCCATCCCATGGAGGACAAACTTCATAGAGGTCAGAAGGTTATCCAGCACAGCTGGCTATAGACGGAAGCAGGGTACAGTTCAATACTCTCACAGTTTTCAGTTAAACTGTATAACCTAAGTACACACACTGCAACAGTTTCAAAACAGACATTCATGTCTCTTCTGGTTCTTCCACACAACTGGAGAAGAAACATTTGGTTCTAAAGCCAGACACTTGATTTAAAGGGCAGAGAGTTCTGAAGTGCCACTTTCTCACCTGCAGCAATTCCAACGCCAGGTGAAGCATAAGACCACCTGCACCAGGTGCCCGCCCAGTCACTCCAGCTGGGGTTCTGTACCTGGTGTTCCCTGTCTATCCTACATTTCAGCAATTCCACACACTGTGCTCAGGTTCTGGAGTGTCTGATTAACATGCTTTTATCCTTAAATACATGCAACCTTCCAACAGCTCCAACAGGTGGCAGGTGAGCACAATGACAGGCTGGGCACTCCAGTGAGCTCGTTTTAGAATCAATTTGGGTTGGCTATTCTGAGTGACTGAAAGGGGCTCAAACAATTTCAGTGTATGTGCTCTAGTGTTTTATTTTACACCTACCGGCCCAAATCCATGGGGGGCTGTCAATAACACTTTGTGACTTTGTGGGGGTGATTGACTGTGGAAAGTAAAACATTGAAAGATGACACAAAAGTGCGCATTTGGCATTAAATTACCCTGTAGGTGAGAGCCTACAGGAGTGGGTGACATCTCCCTGGGGATGCATGTAAAGAAAGGCATCAAAAGCCAAAAGGAGAAGGCTCATTGAAGGGCTCCCGCAGTTTTTGAGGACCCTTGATTCCCCCGTGCTATCCAAAATCATGTCTGTGGGACTGAGCTGTACTGGAGAAGCACCAGTTTGGGATGCTGTCCCATTTGGATGAACAATAGTACCCTCCCCACCTTACAATTTTTGAAGTGGGAGAATAAGGCGTGGGGCGTACCTCTTAGGGTTAGAGTTAGGAACCCGTTAACTGTTTGTCAGTCTAAAACTTCAAATGATGTGTGTGCGTGTGTGTGTGTCTCTCCGATCTACGAGCCAAAAGCTCACCTCCACAAATCCACCAACACCTTTCCAAAGGAACCAGACACACAGTAACAGAGATGTGAAACATCTTTTATGTTAGAAAAAGGTGTGTGTAGTGGTGTTGTGGTGGGGCAATAGTCATTAAATTACAACCCAACCGTTTTGTCTGCCTCTGTCTGCCGGTCAGCAGCCTCCAAGTGAACTTTCGGCTGCACACAAGACAACCCACATGACAGGAGGGACAGGAGGAGGAAGAAGAAAAAAAAAAAACAAGATGAGAAAAGTGTTATGTGAGAACCATCTCTCACAACCTGGGCTCTGGGAGGGGTGTCACCTAAGGGCCCACCCCTTTTGTACATTCACACACTCCATCTTCATTGCCTGTAACCAGAGGCGGGGCTCCAGGTCATGTGGATTTTTGACAGAGAGCTTGCAGGGGGAATTGACATGTGGAGCTAAGCAGCGCTATCAAAACACATACAAACTTACTTAATTGCATTTTTCAGTGGACTCAGTTGTGTAAATGGTTCATATAATGGTTCAAGAGCTCAGTAATAGAGTTAGCAAAAGGCATATTCTACACAACTTCAACAATACATGTAAAATCAGGTGAAGAAGGCATACAATCCCTCGCGTTTCATTGTCCGGATCTTTTAT
The DNA here is from genome assembly GCA_025773905.1 of Chitala chitala. Lineage (NCBI taxonomy): Eukaryota > Metazoa > Chordata > Actinopteri > Osteoglossiformes > Notopteridae > Chitala > Chitala chitala. Next base: position 18,497 of record JABJVR010001708.1, read on the forward strand.
TAAAACAGATAAGCATTTGGAATGTAGCCCGACTGGTTAAGGTTGAGGACAACATTTTTAAGTGATGCGTTATTTTGATTACTAGAACTGCTTTTGCACCCCCCGCCCGGGGGGGGGGGGGGGGGGGGGGGGGGGGGGGGGGGGGGGGGGCGGGGGGGGGGGGGGGGGGGGGGGGGGGGGGGGG